>JAJJMF010027897.1:25317-45542 GCA_022058775.1 Vitis hybrid cultivar | reverse complement strand
TTTTTATTTAAGTCTTGTTTTCATTTCATTTTATGTTCTTATACCTCTTACATGGATGGTTTTAATTAAGCTTTGATTTTAATTTTATTTTGTACCGCCTACATGGTCGGTTTTATGTTTTTATTTTGTACCGCCTACATGGTCGGTTTTAAGCTTATCATGAACTAACAAGTTTTTGGTTCCTTCTCTTTAAATTTCTTGTTGGATATCTTTTGTATTTTCTAACCCTCTTCTTTGTTTTGAATCATGGCATAATTCCTGATATATATATATATACACATAGAATTTTATAATGAAATAAAATTGTAATTTAATTAAATTAGTAATGTGTTATTAGAAACAAATTGAGAATTTATTAATTTTAATTAAATAAGGAATAGAGTAATTAAATTATTACTTTGTTAATCAGAAATATTAATCTTAACATTTAGAAATTTTAGGATTATCAGATTTATATTTTGAAGTAAATAGTAATAGTTGTCTTTTTATTGTGTTAGGTGAGGAATAGACTTTTCAGGGTTATTTTTCCTTCAAGGTCTTTGCATATTTTGAGGTAAGGGAAGTTAATGCAATATTTATAAAATTAAATTATTTTATATGTTATTTTGAATTGTGGAAAAGAAAATGATATTTTGTTACCATGCATGGATCAAACTGTTTTGCACTAAATATTATGTTGGAATATTTTGTTTTATTTATGACACAAAATATGGAGATATTATGTTATGTAAATTTGAATACTTGAACAAAAACATCACTCTGGTTTATTTGGCCCTTGTCAACGGGATATAATAGTTGACTATTCGGCCCTGTCAACGGGATATAATAGTTGACTATTCGGCCCTGTCAACGGGATATAATAGTTGACCTTTACATTTCATGGTGGGAATGTAATTGATTTGGACCCCAGCCTCTAGGGGTTTGGTTAGAGGTTACTAGTACTAGTAGTGTTTGGTTCCTTCCACCAAGAACAATTTGAGGCTAGCCACCCATTTGAAAAGTCCCACCTAATTGGGCATTTGATATTTGATAACCAGAGTAATGAAAATTGAATGGATTTGATTGAATATTATATGAAAGTGTTTGAATTTGATATGAAAATGGTTGGTTGAATTTTGAATATATTAGTATTTTTGAAACTCTGATATTTGATGAGAAAAAAAAATGATATCTCCTATTTGAAATGAAAATATTTGATCCATGAACTGCATTAATATTCCTTATTGGGCTGTGAGCTCATTCCCAATTGTTGAAAATTTTTCAGGTACTCTTAGTTCGGGTGAGGAGTGATGGCTAGGCTGAGGAATGGTCATCATTAGGATTTGACTTAGGATTTTATGTTGGATTTTGTTTAACTTTAGTTATGTTCATTTGGATCTTTTGGTATTTGGAAGCTATTTGGATATTGATCCTTTAAATTTTATGTTAGTTCAAAGTTGAGTTTTGGAGATTTTGAAGTTTGTTTTTAGTACTTGAATTGTTTAAGTTTGCAATTTTTTTTTTTGGACAATGGATTTTGGATAGTGGATGTTTTAGTGTTGAAATCGAATTTTCAGGATTTTAGATTTTGTTCCGCTACTCTGAACAGGTACTTGGTAATTAGTAACTTCCGATTACAAGATAATTGTTTGGGTTAGGTTACACTGTAAGCCTTCGGGTTTGAAGTGTGAAAGGACCGTCACGCCCTTGGAGTGGGTCTTGGGGCGTGACATCCTTACTAGAGGTGCAAGTAAATGAGGTAAAAGGGTAGTGAGCTGAGGTAGCCTGCACACACGTGAACAAGGTCACTAAGGAAAAGGTGAGCTCTATGGGTAAGAGGAAGCAACACTCCAAGCATTAAAAGTGCAGATGTCTGCATCCATCCGAGGCCTCATGGGAGAAGGAGGTGAAAAATATCCTGGCTGAACGGGTCACTAGGAGACAAGAGGTCTCTCATGTGATAGAGTATCTAGTTCGATGGAAATGACTACCTAAAAGGCAGGTAAGTTGGGAACATGTGGATGCCTTGAGAAGGTTTTGGAAACATATCGAAAGGTTTCAAGAAGAGGCAATGACGGGGACGTTGATAGCATAGGTGGGGGAGAGTATCACAAGATGCTTCAAATGACCCTCCCCATGGGCTTATATAGGAGGTGAGAAGCTTCTAGAGACCCTTGGAGACATCTACACTTAGCTACAAAGTGGAAGAGCATGGAATCTTCTATAGAGGGCTAGAGATGTCCACACAGATCTACACTTGGCTAGGAGAGCATTGGAATGGTGTGGGGTGTTCTAAAATCTTCCAAAGTCATCTTGTACATACCATTGTACAGACTAGTGTAGGAGCTTCTAGATTATTCTTGATTTATAAGGAACCCTCCAAGGTTCTAGAGACTTCATAAGGTACCTATATATAGGTAAAGGCCTCATTTGGCCAAGGCACCACCCAAAAACCACCCAAGAACATAACCAACCAAATCAAGTGAGTTCCAAAGCACTTGTTAAGCTTCTTTTGAGCAATAAAGCTTCTAGTCTTTAAGTGTTGCCTATTACACCCTCTAAAGCTTCTAAGTCGGGTGCATCTTAGCCTAACAAGCTAAGTATCGGGAATAAGGCACTTTTAGCAAGATCAAGGGTCTTGACTTGTCTAAGTGTTGTACGAGCTTAGAAAAAGACTAAGTCTGTGATGTCACGTTGTATTCTTGTAATTAATTCACACTATCTTTTCTCTTCCATCTTTTTTTATCAATAAAAAGATAGATAACACCCTTTTAAACCCCAAAAACTAAAAGAATATATATATAAAGAAAGAAAGAAAAAAACTAGAGAGAAAGAAAAAAAACCAGAGAGCAATGGTGTTGCAATCAACTAAGGGATCACAAGATAAAAATCAACCTAAACTAGTAGCATCCAAATCCAAAAAACCATGGCAATATAACTCCCAAAGAAAGCAAGTAATAAAAATCTTTCCAAACCAGTACCATGGGAGCGTTCAATTGTAGTACTGCAGCATTAAACCCCTACTTACACACACTTTGATCCATTTCCCCTACCAAACAAGAGGATAATGGAAAAATTACAAATGTAGCTAGGATTTTCAGAACCAAAAAAATTTAGGTTAATGTTATGGGATGTCTCACACACTAGCATATGCATCAACTTAATAGTCTAAGTACCAATTGTCATCACTTGTTAGAGAGTATATTAATTTGAAACAAAGTACTAGGGGTGAAACTTGGGTAGGTTGACCCAACCCAATTTGAACATAACTTGATGCTTGGGTGGGCTTAGCAATCAATTTTAACACTTAGGTTTGGTTTGGGTTAAGTTTTTTCAATCTCAGCCAATTTGAGTTAAGTTCGAGCCAACATTGAGACAACGTAAATCTAATATTTAATGTTTTTATGATATTTATAATGTATATTATTCAATATAATATATTTATTTTTTGCTTAGATTTTTAAGAAAAAAATATCAAATTATATCACACTTTTTAACTTTTTTATTAAAGATATATAAATTTATTTTTACTTCTTTACTGCCACCTTGAAATTTGATCTTATTTATTATTGAAATTCTTATATGAATATATAGAAATAAACTTTAAAAAATCTATATATAGGGATTTTGTTATCAACACAATCAAATTGATTAACCCAAACTCAATCCAAGCTTATAGAAATGAGGTTGGGTATGGTTTGAATTGAGTTCTTCAAGTTCAAGGCGAAATTGAATTAAGTTTGGATTGATTGTTTCTTTATTCGGATTGGACTTTGATTAGTCATTAGCTTAATCAACCCACCCACCCAAGTTGCAACCCCACAAAGTACATTTAGCACTTTGTATAAAATTGAGCAAAGAAGAAGATTGCAAATACACACCATAAAAGGAAATCATTGAGCACTTCATCGATAATAATGGACAAAGGAGATACAAATTAAGTAGATAAGGCAAAAGCCAATCAATAGAACTTTTGACAAGCTAACCAAAAGAGAGTATATACTTATTCTAATGCAAACACAAACAGCTATGGCAATCAAAAGCTCATTCTATGACCTATTAGGTTTCCTCTATATTCTTCTAAGAAAAGGATAACAAGTTAACCGCACATCAAAAGATAGAGAATTATTGGTGGTGACTACTAGTACTTGGCAACACTTATCTTGATGGAGCTTATAGGGTATATAAGCACTCCAAAACTATCTTAACACTGTCCATTGACAAAAACGTTTTATTTTAAAACATGAAAAATTCCTAAAAGTTTAAACTTGCAGGATTTGGGTTTAGTAGGCATATATCATGCTCTTCACACCCTCCCTCATATGGAAATCATCTTTTTTGGATTTATAAACATGCAAATGGGGAAACAAGCATGTAAATTATGGAGACGTGGCTTGAACACATGACCTCTTATTAAATCATTAAACCAACCTCTAATACCTTGTCGAACTATCAATTTTCTTAAAAACTTAAACTTCCAAGTTTTTTATTCAATAAGTGTATCATGCTCCTAATAAAACCAATTAATGCTTTTTTCAATCTAACAATTATGATCAATGGTAAAACCACAAGATTTATAAGGAGGGCCTTTAGAAATATAAGATGAATACAAATAAATAAATGAATAAATCATACTGTATAGAAACCTTGCATGGAAGCTTTTCTTTTTACACTCGCTATGGGTTGGTGCACATTTCTAGTGGGAACGTTTGACTAATGGAAGTGAATCCTCCTACCACCGTCTCTACCACCACATTGGGATTACCATCTGCTCCAATTCTTGAAAGAAGATCAATCTCAGAGATCGTGGAAACATAAAACTAAGGTTATGTTTGGTTACCAAAAAATATTAAGAAAAGAAAAAAAATATTAAGGAAAATGGTTTTTCCATACATGTTTAGTTATATTATGAAAAATATGAAAAAAAAAAAGTTAAATATAGTTAAAATGAGTAAGAAATATATATATTTTAAAATTATTTATTTTTTATATAAATAGTTTAAATAAGTGAAAAGAGTTTAAAATAGTATTTAAAAATAATTTATTACTTCTAAATTTATTTTTTATTTACCTTCACATTTTAATCTTTCATTCTATTTTTTTTCCTCTATTTTCTTTCCCTCATATTTTTCTTTTAAAATTTTTGAGAACCAAATATAGCCTTAAAAAGATACTTCCATTAGGGCCACTCTAGGACCACCTATTGGAAAATTGTCACATCATAGTATATATTCCTTGTAGTTTTTTTAGAACTTTATCCATTAGCTTTAATAGAACCTTCAATAGGCATATATACTTGATAATGGATGCTCCAATGAACCCCTCACTGACCAGTGCAAGATGCATGAAAAGTAAAAAATAAAAAAAATAGGAAGGAAAAAACAACTATTAGCTAAAAAAAAATGTGGGTAGCTCAATATAAAAGAAATAATTAACATGAAGTATATATACATTCACTTGGCCAGATTCCTACAAACATAATGGCAATGTATATAAAACAATTTTTTAATGAAATTACAAATTTACTGGATACGACTACATACATGACAAAAATCAATGTTTTTTCATAACAGGCTCTTTGATATATTGTTTCCCATTTTTTTCTAACTTTTTTTTTTCACAATCCTTAGAAAGGAGATAAAACCATTTTGATATTGTTTCAATGTTCTGGAAAGAATCTATTTTAAATGTCAGCATTTTTTATTATCATTTTGATCTTGTTGCAATATCAGTTGTAATTCTCAAAATTTAATTGTACCAACATTTAAGTGTTTTGTAGAGTTCTTTTGGTTTAAGCATAATTTCAAATATCTAAAGATACAAGAAATTTAACTTCTTCAATCTTTTAAATTTTGGAAACAGTTTCAAACAACATACAGAGTAATTTTTTTTTTTTTTTTTTTTGCTTTTTCTATAGAGTTTTTATACTTTTATATGAATTTATATATATTAAAATAAAAAATAAGAAATTTATCAAGCATACACCTAACTTTTAAAAGTGGTTTGATTAATTTGATTATTAAATTATTATGAATATGTGTAATAATCAAAATAAAGGCAAGGATGTTAAAATTTTAAACAATTTCTCATACTTTAATGTGAAAATCAATGTTTTCAGAACCAGACTGGTCATTGAACTGGAAAAATTACCGGTTCACAATTCATTGGTTGAACCGACGGTTGAACCACGGTCATAATGGTGACGTCATAAATATGTATTATTAAAATTAAAAATAATTTTAAAAATAAAAATGATAAATTATTAGTAATACAATATTTTCAAAAATTTATTTAAAATCATAATGGTTTAATTAATTCAAATTAAAATTATAAATTTTAGAAACCATAAAGTTAAAAAAAATTACAATTGTAAAATTAAAATAAATAATAATGAAAATAAACTAACAAAGTAAATAAAAAAATATTAAAAAAATTGAACATGTAAGTGAAAGACTCATAATCTCGTGTTTTTATATTTAATTGTTATTTCTTGGTATATTTATTTTATGGTTCATATTTAACTAAGTATTCATATGTTATTGAATCACTAATTCACTATTTTTTTTTTATATATAATTTAACTATGATACAAAAAATATAAATTTTTTCCATTACATACTCCTTTTCAATCAATGACAAACTTCAATATATAATTGGTATTTTCAACCAATAATAGACTTATATGTATATAATTGATATTTTAAAGTTTTTGTCTTTAAAGATAATCAATTCAAATACAAGATTTCTTTGACTTATTTTATTAACCAAATTTAAAATTCACAAAATTACAGTCATAAATTTATTCATGGAATTTGACATTTCTATATTAAAACTTTAAAATTTTAAAAAGTATATTGAATTATTGCTTATTGGAAAGTCAATATTACCATTTAAAAAGTATATTGAATTATTGCTTATTGGAAATAATTCAAATGTCATCACTCTCAGGATGGCACCATTGTCAGGCCGGCGGTGACGTTGAACTAGAGTTGGAGGAGGGGAGCAAAGTAATGCAGAGGAGTGAATTTTAGGGCAGAAGATAAGGGGAAGGTACAAAACGATGTTGTTTTGAAAGGAATAAAAAAAAAAAAAAAAGGTCTTTTGAATCGTTCGATTCGTCCAAAACCGGCTTGGTCAATCGGTTCACCGGTCCAACCGATGATTCCGGCAGTTCAAGGCCAGTTCAAAAGCCATCTGGCCCAAAGGTGTGAACCACACCGGAATAACAGTATATGAAATAACAGTTTTTTGCATTTTATATTTTACAATTATAATGAGTAGTATAACATATAACATTTTACAATTAGAATATAAATCCTATATAGAGCTACCTCAAGATGAAAAGAGGAAGTACAACCTATAAAGACTATAGAATATTGCCCAGAATATTTCCAAACAATAAGATAAGAGGCAAACACAAGTCATTTTCTCACCAAATTTGCCTAGGATTGCTATAAAGTATTAAGAAAAAGAAAAAGAAAATACTAACAAAAATATTTTTTTAGTATTTGATTTCACTATAAAATTAGAAAAAAAAAATCAAATATAATAAAAATTAATAAGAAATTTATCTATCTTTAAATTATTTAATCTTTAGCATGAAAAAGAAAATTAAATTAAATAAATTTAAAATAACATATAAAACTAATTTATTAACTTTAAATTTATTTTTTATTTTCCTTTTATTTTTTCTTTTCTTCAACTTTTCATCTCTATTTTCTTTCTCTTTTTCTCTTACTTTCTTTCCCTCATATTGTTTTCTTAAATTTTTAGACAACCAAACATAGCCTATGTATTCATACACAAGAATGGGAATTACAAAAAAGGATTCCCCTTTTTAAGCTATGGAGATCATAATACAATACATGCCTCTCATTTTCCTTCTATATGGAAAAAATGTAATTCTTTCAAATTCGTTATACACAAACAACAAACAAAATCAGCAGAATCAAAAATACCATTTTGGTCTCACGTCCACTTTTTTCTCAGTCAATTCCCGGTACTGGTACCACTCTCCTTCACACCCTTCCCCACTGGAATTAGAACCCGAATGGATAACTTCAGTTTGGCAATTTCTTCTAAATCTGAACCAGAAGGCCCGAGATTGCCAAATAGCATGAAGGCCTGCACAAGCACAAACTCAGAAATTTCTGATCAATGTACACAGAAAAGCAAAATCTATTAATAATAAGCATTAGCAAAATTCATAGAAACCTGTCGCTGTCTTGTAATTTTATTTGCAGTTGGCGCTCTGTTTGAAGCCCTATCCAGTTTTCTGCTCTCTTGGTGGTGTCAAAAGAACTCCAAGTTCTTTCTGCATCAATCAGGTTTAAAGCTCCCATCACACAGTACATAAACACGATAACAAAAGCAGAGATGAATATGGATCTAAGAATAATAGAACTAGTGGGCTTTTATGTAGGCAGAAGAAAGGAGGGTGCTACATGAATTTGGTTTATTTGATCGCATTTACCAGAATTCAGAGCCTTTCCTACAACGCATACAGACACAAGAAACAAGAAGAAAATGTATAATATTGATTTATATCTTTAGGATATATAAAAGCTGGTTTTAGTTTTACTTTTTGTTATTGTGAGCTCGTACACACATGAAATCAGCTTCCAAACCTATATTGTGTTTGATAAATTAGCCAGGCAAACACATTTTCTGGCAGCTAGGTAAATGAATACTTTCATTTCTGAATTTTCCAAGATCGAATGTTCATAAGCCAAATAAGGGAATTTACTTGAGAATAACCAAGACAATGATAGCACCAGACACGTGCATTGGCTCCCAGTATTTTCCAATTTCAAGGGTAGACAAGCATATGAAAGAGAATATTGAATCATTCCTTCTTCATTGTATGGAACACGTAAAACCCAAAACCTCCACCCAATCGAACCTAACACAAATATTTGGCTTCATTGAGGTAGTAGGATATCATTTTCTTGAGAAAAATATATATATGACTCATAATTCAATTTTCTGCTTTTTGAAAGGATTTTCTCAGCAACTAAACAGGGTATTCATGAGTTCACGTATGCCAGCCAAACAAATGCCAACTTTATATCTAATGAATACTTGGGTGACACCAGCACATTACCACCACTTACAGCTATAAAAGACCAACCAAGAGTACTTTCCAGCATTTATTAAATAATTGATAAATAATTTTATTAAATTATTAAATTATTTTATTAAATTAATTTTAATAAGTAATTGATAAATAGCTAGATGATTTATTTAATTATTGATTACTATGTTTTAAATTTTTATATGAAAGTAGCATACTATGAAATAGCATAATATATGTTTTTTCAGCACTTAATATTTATACTATAATATTTTATTTGTATTAATTTACTTTTAGTGACAAAATTTTATTTTGCCCCTAACTCTTCACTGAGAAAAGTATGTTTTCTTGTTATTGATAATTTATCAATTACCAAGGTTCAACTACTCTTTCATCCAATTATTGCATCATTGTCTAATCTATTGTCACATTTTTTTCCCATGCTAAAACATCTCAGGAAGCTTGGGAATGGTTGACCAAAATCTATGCTAATTATTCTTTCTCAATCTTAATGTATTCAAAGGATAAACTTGCCTTTAATACTCATGGCATTAAGAAGGTGTTTGATAAATTAGCTTAGTGATTGAATGGCTTAATTTAGTTATTACATATAGTAAATATGTTTGATAAAGTATCTTAATATTATAATATAAAATTATAAATGACTTTTGATAAATCAACTTAATGACTTAATAAGCCCATTATAATATAATTTAAAGTCACTTTAAGTCATTAAACAATAATTATTAAGTTCTATCAAATGCTCTATAAGTCAATTTTTTATTAGATGCAAGTCATCAAAGGATAGTTGATGAACTTGCTATCATTAGGGCCCAAAAAGATATAATGATCTTCCATTTATGAGAAACTTATGAAGACTTCCTTATAGGAGAAGAGTTAATGTTTGAATCTCAATTAGTTATAACCAAGTTTGCTTGTGTACCTAATCAAACTAAAAAAATAGAAATAATTGCAGTAGACAAGTAAAGGATGGTTGAAATGGTTAGGCTAATAGTAGATCAAGGATTGGTGTAGAGAGAACTAATCCCAAAGATCAAGGAAGTCATAGATTAGGTGTTGGCGGGGAAGTGAATATTATGATTTCAAATGACTATAGTTAGTATAGACAATTCACTAACCATAGTTCACTTGAGTATAGGTGGTTCACCACAAAGTTGCCATACCATTAGATAGCATAAAACTCATTGTAAGTAGGGTAAATGTGGGGGAAGGTTTGATTGGCTCATCTAGAAGTTGAGAGTGTGCTTAGCCAAGTGGACTAATCAAAATGACTAGTAATAAGATTTACTTGAGTTATTCCCAAGGATTGAAATATCGGTTTTCACGGATATATCGGTACTTAGATTTTACAGATATATCGGAAATATCGGAGAAATATCGGTGGATATTTTTTCACAAATATCGGTGGAGTGAAAATTATTTAAAATTAATAGGAATGCTTGAAAAAACTTCAAAAAATGATAAAATAAGTAAGAATACACATTTTAAAGTTATCTTGTAAGTGTAATTGATATATATATATATATATAATTAAGAAGAAAAATATCGTAAACAGAGATATATTGGTAGATTCGATATTTGAATTTTAAAAATAATATATATGAATTTTGAAAGTGTATAAAGTTAAAATTGAGTTAAGAAATATTTGATTTTATTGAATAAAAACAATTTATATATAAATATAATACATATGAGATTGCAATAGTCCTTATACTAAGGAAGATATCGATGTGGTTTCATTATATTGTTAGATGAAGGGTCTTCATCTTGTTGAAGACAGTATTTATTTTAAAATTTTTAAAATACTTTTATTAAAACATATTTTATTATATTTTAAATGAAAAATTAAATTAATTTATATAAAATATCTTATTTGAGATTTAATTTTTAAAATTTTATTAAAAATATATGGTAACAATTTTTTCTATTAATATTAATTTATTTAATAATCAAAATAAAGGTTGGTAATTAATAATTATTTATATAGAGAGTGGAAAATTGTTCTCATGATTTTTTTATTTTTTATTTTTTATTTTTTTATCTCCACTAAATCTAAAAATAAAAAAAATAAAAAAAGCACCCACTTCTCTCTCGGGCATCAAGAACCCTTTTCTGAAGTTGTCCTCCAATGAGAGAATCCCTAAAAAAGCCCTATTTTCCTCTACTACTCTCAAATCTCAATCCTCGCAGGTACTAATCTAATCATGTTATTATTATTATTTTTTGCGACCCCCGTTTGATTCCCAAGAAAATCCATCCCCCATTCGATTTCCGGGAAAATTCATCCTCGTTTGATTTCCGAGAAAATCCATTCAAAACCCCCAAAGAAAACCAAAAAAAATTGCTTTTCTTTTGCTCCCTGTGTTTTCTGGATCTGTTTTAGGGGTCTCTTTGCTGTTGTGCCATTGGATTTAAATTTCACGAACCCTAAATCCACGATTTTCGAGCCAGGCTGAAAAACACAATTGCGCGGGCTGGACTGGTAGGAAATATCGGGAAATTTTCCGAAAAATCGGTAAAAATACATCCGATTGCTCTGCGCGTCAGATCCACTCGCGATTTTTCTCCGATTTATCGGTGCTTCACCGATAGTTCGCCAATATATCGACGATTTTGCCGATTTTTTGGCGATATTTCCGTGGATCGATAATCGGTGGCGATTATCATTTCGGTGACGACCGATATCCGATATTTCTTCGAAATATCGGCGACATTTCCCGATTTTTCAATCCCTGGTTATTCCTAAAGTGTAAGTGATGAAAAATAAGGTTTCTGGGTTACCTTCTTAAATGCCCAAGAATTCCGATTGATTGTTTCACTAACTAATTTTCTTGCTTCAAATCATGAATGGAACTACAAATGTGAGAACCATTCTTTTCTCACATCACAAGAGCCTTGACCTTCATTTTCATAAAGAAAAACAAGAATAACTTTAACAGAAAAGACTTTTTGTTTTTTAGAAGAATTATATTATTTCTTTTGTTTTTCGAGGAGATAAGAAAATGTATTTCTTCACTTTTATTTTCAGAAAGAGAGGGAGGAGAAAACATATTATTTATTTATTTTGTCGGGAGAGAGAATTCTCAAGGAGCAAGAGTAAAAAAAAAAAAAAACAATTTTTTTATTTTTATTTTAATAGTGGCAATTTTTGGGTAGTTTTAAAACTCCCAGAAACTACTCCCCTTATTTCTCCCATTTATTGGGTTGGGTCAGGTCAGCCTACTTGGTAACCCAAACTTAACTCTAACATCTCCCACTTGCATAAGATGGGTTGAAATAGCCCAATCACTCATCGAACTCCATTCTATCCCACATTTGAAGGTCATTCATACAGGCAAATGGGTCGTGTGACCATACGAGCACACCTACAATTTGGGAGCTATAAACTTATGCACCTGTTAGGGATACATAGTATCTCAACCCAAAAAAATTATGAGTGAACAATAATAATCATGTCTTGTTGTACCCGAGGCTTATTTAGTTACATTTTAATGTATACACTTAATCTCTCAAAGTTGTATACTATCCAACATTATAAATGCATTCATAATTCTATCAATTACAAAAGGAATATAACCAGTTGACCATGAACACATCTTTATTAATGTAACTAAAAAAAGTCTTCCTTATGAGCTCATGCCTTTTATGTCCAAATTAACTGCTAACCCAATATGTCCCATAAGGATAAATTATTTCATTTTCGGCGGAAACATATCAAAGTAGCAACATTAATTTATCACCTTAAAACATAGTCAAAAAGTACAAAGAGTACAATAATAGGCTATTATAATTGTAATAAGCCCTAAGGATCTCACACAATGAATTTAAATGAGGTATGTTAATGATGGATTGAATAAAATATAAATCAAGTTAGCTTTTTTAGTTAGTTTTTGAATAATTTTTTTCCATCTTAGTTATTATTATTATTATTACTATTATTATTTATTATCATTTCTAATCTCAAGTTAATTTTCATATATATTTGCTTTGGATGATAGTTTAAAAGTTAGTTTTATTTATTTATTATTTGTTTTAGATAATTTAATGTTAATAAAAGTTAGAATGTTAAAAATAGTAGTTTTGAGTTAGTTAGAATTATTATTACTATTATTATTTATTATCATTTTTAATCTCAAGTTAATTTTCATATATATTTGCTTTGGATGATTTGGGATGATAGTTTAAAAGTTAGTTTTATTTATTTATTATTTGTTTTAGATAATTTAATGTTAATAAAAGTTAGAATGTTAAAAATAGTAGTTTTGAGTTCATTTTTAGGTTTTAGGTTTTAAGTATTAAGTAAAATAATGTGTGGTTGTGTGTGAGTTAGTGTTTTAGGTTTTAGATATCAAATAAATTAGTGTAATCAAAATGTAATGGTTGCTTTAAAATGCATGTTGATGATAGTGAAAAGTGATATATATAATGGTTTTTTTTTTTTTAAGATAAAAATTCGTGTTGGAGGTTAATTAAAGTTAAACTTTTAAATTTTAAGTTTTAGTTAAGTTTTTAATGTTAATAGGAAAGTGTAGGGAATTAAACTGAATTCCCAACCTGTGAGAAACAAAAAAATAGAGAAAAACACACGCCAAAGAAAAACAATCACACGCACAAGACAGTATTTACGTGGTTCGACAATTTGCCTACGTCCACGAAGTTGCAGGGATATCACTATTATTAGGGAAGAATACAGAGTACGCCCATAGAGGCTACAATATTTTCTCTCTCTATATATAACACGGCAACCACACCACACTAAAAAACCCTAATTACAAAATATGGTTCCACAATGGGCTAAACAGGCCCAATAGGCCTCAGTAAATCTCCCATTAAAAAGCCGTGCAATATTATTTGGGTCGGGTCGTCAAACCGAATCAAATAAAACTAGGCTCCACAGAGCCCAACAAATCTCCCACTTGGAGACTAGTTCAATCACCAACATCAAACCGCTATCCTCCAAGAAACAATCCCTCATCCCTGCAACTCATCCTACTGTCCTCAAGCTAGAAGACCAATTGAAGCTACGCACAACTTCAACTTCTCAATAGTGACACCCTTAGTCAACATGTTTGTTGGGTTCTTAGATCCACAAATCTTCTCAAGTATTACCAGTTTATCTTCAACAAGATAACGGATAAAGTGGTATTTTGTTTGTATATGCTTCGACTTTGAATGAAAAACCGAATTTTTGGCAAGAAAAATTGCACTCTGACTGTCATTGTGTAGAACGCCCATCTCCTGCTTCTTACCCAATTCATCTAAGAAACCATGTAGCCAAATCATCTCCTTTCCAACTTCAGTTGCTGCAACATACTTAGCTTCTGTAGTAGACAAAGTAACAATCTTCTGTAGATTTGAAGCTCATGATATAGTTGTACCACCTAGAGTAAAAACAAACCCAGTAGTACTCTTTCTACTATCAATATCATCAACAAAATCAACATCTACATAACCCTGCAATTTCAAACTTGCACCTGTGAAGCAAAGACATGTATCTAATGAACCCTTCAGATATCTTAGAATCTACTTGACTGCCTCCCAATGCTGCTTCCCAGGCCTACTCATGAATCTGCTCGCAATTCCCACTGCATGTGCAATGTCTGGCCTTGTACACACCATAACATACATCAAGCTGCCAATAGTTGAGGCATAGGGCACCTTGCTCGTATGGTCCCTTTCTTCTTCTGTCTTCGGTGACTGTTCTTTGCTTAGTTTGAAATGACTCCCCAAGGTGTGCTCACTGGTTTAGCTTCATTCATGTTGAACCTGCTGAGAACTTTCTTCACATACTCTGACTGTGAAAGCTTCAATGTACCATTAGCCTTGTCTCTAATGATTCTCATACCAAGGATTTGCTTTGCAACTCCCAAATCCTTCATTGCAAACTGTTTGGACAATTGCTTCTTCAGATTATTAATCTCCTCAATGTCAGACCCTGCAATAAGCATATCATCTACATACAATAGTAATATGATGTAAGAATTGTCAAAAAACTTAACATAGCAACAATGATCAGCTTCACACTCTTGAACCCAATTCTATGCATAAAACTGTCAAACTTCTTATACCACTGTCTAGGAGCTTGTTTAAGGCCATACAAGCTCTTTCTCAATTTGTAGACTAGATTATCTTGTCCCTGAACAATGAACCTTTCTGGCTGAATCATGTAAAGGTCTTCTTCCAAGTCACCATGAAGGAATGCTGTCTTCACATCTAACTGCTCAAGATGTAAGTTTTCTGCAGCCACCATTCTCAGTACAAGTCTGATTGTTGACATCTTCACAACTGGAGAAAATATCTCTGTGTAGTCAATGCCCTCCTTCTGCTGGAACCCTTTAACAACTAATCTGGCCTTGTAACATTTGCTACTATCATGCTCATTCTTTATTTTGTATTCCCACTTGTTGTGCAAAGCCTTCTTTCCTATTAGCAATTTAGTTAGTTCCCATGTCTGATTCCCCAACAAGGAATCCATCTCATCCTTCATGGCTAACTCCCACTTGCTTGAATTCTCATCTTGCAAGGCTTCATCATAACACTCTAGCTCACCACCATCAGTCAACAGGAGATAATTTAAAACAGGTGAATAATGTTGCGGAGGTCTAATGTTCTTGGAAGATCCGCGAACTTTAGCTACAAGTGTACTCAGATCTACCTGTGAATTTACATTATCCTTATCTTCTTCACCCCCTTTTTGGACAGTACTTTCAGTCAATTCATCTAAGTTAACAAACTCATATTTCTTTTGATCTATCTCTGTAACATCTGACACTACAATTGACCTATCCTTGTACATAACTTGTTCATTAAATATCACATTTTTACTTCTGATGATTTTCCTGTTTTGTTCATCCCAAAACCTATAACCAAATTTCTCATCACCATAGCCAATAAAAAAACATATTTTTGACTTTGCATCAAGTTTACTACGAGCATCAAAATCAATATGAACATAAGAAACACAACCAAAAACTTTTAAATGTGAAAACTTCACCTCTTTACTGCTCCAAACCTCCTCAGGAAGTCTAAACTCCATGGGAACTGATGGTCCTCGGTTTATTAGGTAAGCTGTAGTGCTAACAGCATCAACCCAAAATTTTTTTGGTAGTCCAGCATGCAACCTCATACTTCTAGCACGCTTATTGAGAGTTTTGTTCATGCGCTCAGCCACACTATTCTGTTGTGGTGTCCCAAGAATAGTCTTCTCCATCCTAATTCCCTATGCAGCACAATACTCACTAAACCCTCCATCTATGTACTCTTCTCCATTATCTGACCTCAAACATTTTACTTTCAAACATGTTTCTATCTCAACCATGGCCTTCCACTTCTTAAAAGTTTGAAATACATCATATTTATTTTTCAGAAAATAAACCCATACCTTTTTGCTTGAGTCATCAATAAAAGTGATGTAGTACCTTGAACCTCCAAGGGATGCAACCGGAGAAGGCCCCCACAAATCAATGTGTACTAGTTCCAAATTTTCAGCCTTCGGTGTCCTGCCAGTTTTCAAGAAGCTCACCTTTTTTTGCTTTCCTAAGATGCAACTTTCACACATGTCAAAATCAATGGACTTCAATTCTGGTAGTTTTCCTTTTGACAACAGCATCTTCATCCCTTTCTCACTCATGTGACCAAGTCTACGATGCCATAGGCTTGTATCAGTACTTGCATCAGCACTTGCATCAGCAACTACAATTGTGTCTCTTGGACATGAGGTCATATACAAAGTACCAGTCTTTTTTCCACGAGCCAATACCCTAGCTCCCTTTGTAACCTTCCAAGTACCACCAACAAATAATATTGCATGTCCTTCATCATCAAGTTGTCCAACAGAAATCAGATTCCTCCTCAGGTCAGGAATATGTCGAACCTTCTCCAGTAACCAAACAGACCCATTGGGCAACGATATCCGGACATCTCCTAGACCCACAACATCCAAGGCTGAACCATCAGCCAAATACACCTTACCAAAATCACCTGCAACATAATTCTGTATGATTTCTCGATGTGGAGTGGTATGGAACGAAGCTCCTGAATCCAAAACCTAATGATCAAGTGGATTGTCTACTGCAAGAAGTAATGCATCATGTACCTCTTCTGTTACAGCATTAGTAGAATCATCTTCATTCTTCTTCTTAGGACTTTTGCATTGCCTTTTAAAGTGACCTATTTTCCCACAATTCTAGCATTGTACTTGTTGGCCTGATCTAGATTTGCTTCTATTCCGATTAGAATTTCTAGATTTTGATCTACCCTGGTTTGAATTTCTGTCATTACCTCTGCCTTTTGTCTCAAGGTTTAGGGTAGAACCAGATCCTAAGGTTTCGCCTGCATCTCTTCGGCGAATCTCCTCAGCCATAATTAAATCTGGTATATCATTGTACTTGAGCTTTTCCTTTCCTGTAGAATTGCTTATTGCCATCCTCATTGCCTCCCAACTATTTGGCAAAGAAGCCAAGACGATCAGAGCACAAATCTCATCATCAAAATTAATTTCTATAAACGACAATTGATTTGTGATTGTATTAAATTCATTAAGATGTTGTGCTACTGATGCATTGTCTACCATCTTCAAATTGAACAATTTCTTCATCAGATGCACCTCATTGTTTGCAGACGGATTTTCATACATACCAGAGAAAGCCTTCATCAGATCTGCTTTGGTCTTCTCATTTAGAACATTGTGTGCAACAAACCTAGACAGAGTTAACCTAATAACTCTTAGAACCTATCTGTCAAGAAGCACCCATTCCTCAGCCTTCATACTCTCCGGTTTTGTCCCCAAAAGAGGCAGATGCAATTTTCTCCCATAGAGATAGTCTTCAATCTGCATCCTCCAATACGCAAAGTCTGTGCTATCGAACTTTTCTATTCCAGACGCCTTTCCTGCTTTCTCTGCCATTGCTCCCACTCAAACCTAACCCTAGGCTCTGATACTAGTTGTAAGGAATTAAACCGAATTCCCAACCTGTGAGAAACAAAAAAATAGAGAAAAACATACGCCAAAGAAAAACAATCACACGCACAAGACAGTATTTACGTGGTTCGACAATTTGCCTACGTCCACGAAGTTGCAGGGATATCACTATTATCAGGGAAGAATACAGAGTACGACCACAACGGCTACAATATTTTCTCTTTATATATAACACGGCAACCACACCACACTAAAAAATCCTAATTACAAAAGGTGGTTCCATAATGGGCTAAACGGGCCCAACATGCCTCAGTAAATCTCCCATCAAAAAGCCATGCAATATTATTTGGGTTGGGTCGTCAAACTGGATCAAACAAAACTAGGCTCCACAAAGCCTAACAGAAAGTTGGTGTTTTTAAAATATTTAGTTTTAGATATTATTTTAATGTAGATAAAAGTTAGAGTTTTAAAAATTTTAGTTCTAGTTTCTTCTTTAGTGTTAATGAAAGAGTTGAATTTTATTTTTTTAGTTTTAGATATTTTCTTTAATGTTAATAAAAATGTTAGTTTTAAAAACTTTTAGTTGTTGATAGTTTTTAATATTAATGAAAGTTAAGAGCGTTAATAATTTTAGTTTTAGTCAAAAAAATTTATGACAATGAAAAAGTTAGTCTTTAAAATCTTTAGTTTGGTTGGTTGATTTAAGTTAAAGTTCTTTTTATTAGATTAATTAGTTATGTGGTAAAATGCTTTTTAGTTTGCTATTTCATTGGGTCATTGTTGATCATTCTTGGCTTTAAACATCTTATTATGATTATGCATGTTACGTTTTACTCTCCTAATTAAATGTTATCAGTTTTTGTCCTAACCTCTCTATTTGTATTACAAGTGTATTTACATTTAGAATATACTATTTAGGTACACTCTCCAACTTTCACTTTCTTTTAATGGCATAAAAAATGCTTTGAGTGAACTATATCAATGTTTGATATTGACCCTGGGCGCCTAGATATAATTCATTTTGAGTGATATAATACCTGAACTAACTTTGGTGTTTTGTAATAGCATTTAAGTTGCAGATCCAGGTACACATATTGTCATTTCTTTATGATTGTGGTTTGAATCCTTGTTTGACATGCTAGAGTTATTAGAATTTTGAAATCACCTTAACCTATCTAAGTATTCATAATCGATTGATTAATTGTCATATTTCCCTCAACTTAGCTAGTAAAGACCTCGTTAGGGCTTAGAGAAGTGCTACCTCTTTGGAGGTACCTTCCCGATAGGTAGCCTGATCCCCGAACCCAGACTTGAATGTTTCGCAAACGGTTTTTTCAAAAGTCGAGAGTCATTTTAGGGGTTTTGTTCTTACTTGATTTCCCTTTAAAAATAAATAAAAGTCAGTGATGACTCCAGATTTCCCAAAAATACTATTTTTTTTATTATTAAAAGAAAACGAGTCTCGCTAATCGAGTGGCAACTTCAATTTCAACAAAAATAAATTTTCACCCTAAATAAAAACGAGTCTCACCAGTCGAGTGGGAACGCACGTGAAAAATGAGGGTCCAAAAGAGAACTTCCAGATTTATCATATCCCTACAACTACTCTCATGAATTAGATTAAGCACACTATAACATGAACTAGGTAGCCAAGAAATTTATCCAAAAAAACCAGTTTGATTTATGATACCAAGAACTTTGGTTTAACATTTTCTCTATGGGTGTGAATTGGGTTTAATATCCTTTTTCAAGTTAATATTAATGACCACCTTGATTGAAAATAAGTAACTATATCAAAATAGTGGTTGTGATATAAAAGAATGTTATTGCAAATTTTCCTTTTTGCCTAAGTGATGAACATATTTTTTTTACTTGTCTTGCAGGACTTCAACTCTCTTTCTTATCTTATTATAAACATGTTATGGCATATTATCTAATGTGAGATAAATGCATGCTTGAATGCAATTGGCTTTATCCTTTCAACTTCTTATCCTATGATTGATTTTAGGATGTAATAAGTTTCTTGCTTTATTTTGATGATCGCTTATATTCTTAAGGTGTTTATTGTATCTTTTATTTGAAGATTTGTGGACATATTATCTCTATTCTTTCTTATACAATGCTTTTGTTTGTATTTTGATGCTCTAGGATTTATCCAAACAACGCTATATATATATATAATTTTTTTATGTTGGATATATATATATATATATATATATATATATATATATA
>JAJJMF010027897.1:0-14958 GCA_022058775.1 Vitis hybrid cultivar | reverse complement strand
ACATTGTTGTATTTAATGTGGGCCTTCCTACACGTATGATCTTCCATTGACTTGGATGTTATATAAGACTTCCATGTGGAATTTTCAAGTGCCGTGTGGTTTCGGGAGGAATGAATGGAAATTTTTGACGAGTTAACATTGTTGTATTTAATGTGGGCCTTCCTACACGTATGATCTTCCATTGACTTGGATGTTATATAAGACTTCCATGTGGAATTTTCAAGTGCCGTGTGGTTTCGGGAGGAATGAATGGAAATTTTTGACGAGTTAACATTGTCGTATTTAACGTGGGCCTTCCTACATGTATGATATTTAAGCGTCATCGATCATGTAAAACAATCCGGTAAAAATTATAATAATGATATAAGACATAATTAAATGGGTGGGACAAGCGTGAGAAATAGAGCGGTTGGCTTAGTAGAGAGAGAGAGAAAGAGAGATAGAGGTCCACATGGGAAACAGTTGCTAAGGAAATTGCTTGGTCCTTTCTGTATGTTCAGTCGTTGACTCTGTCCACCTTCTAATTCCAAAGTGTCAAATGGTGAGAGATTGTCTGCACAACAAAACTCTCACATACTTAAACACAAAGAAATTAAGAGGGCAGTAGGCTTTTGTGTGTTGTTACCACATGATTTGGTATTATTGGTAATTTATTAGAAATATTTTATTTCATTTTGCTTTATTTGCATCAACATAATAACAAACTTATATTTATAATAAACAAATCATCATTGTATATGACTAATTCATAATTACACTAAGAGTCCCAATTAACATAATGATCCTAAACAAATAAAAATTTCTAATATTTTTTAAACTCCTAAAATACTTTTAATTTGAATTGAAGTCAGATAACTATGACCTATGACCTGTGGGTTATGATGATTATACTTGAGTGGTAACCTTGTAAGTTATGATGATTAAATTTAATAATATAATGACTAGATATGGTATGCAAAAAATAAATAAAAATAAAAATAGGAGTCTTTAATGTTACCAAGTGATAAATAGTGATTAAATAAAAATAAATAAATATAATAATAGGAGAAACACAATAGGAAAGGTTGAACAAAAAGTGATATACAAGTCTTGCTCTTACAAAAAAGTCAAGTTGAATTGTGGATGTCTCAATCCACTATCTTGACTTCAAAAGCTAAGATGTAAGGGTGCTTTATGCCCTTGAGATCATGAGATATTTTAATTTATTACTTATGAATTAAAGAATTAGGTAGACTTACAAGAAGGGAAAAGACTAATATGGTTATATGACTATTATAAATAAAAAATAAAGAAAAAAACAAAAAAAACAAAAATATATTGTAACATCTCTTTCTTATTCTTTGCTTGGGGGACATGTCCTAGTTGTTTCACTTGACTTTGAACCATCATACAATCAACTTTCATAAGTTAGTTGGAAACTAAAGTAACGATGCAATCAACTTCCTTTTTTTTTTTTCCCTAGTTGTTTGTGAAGATGTCAGCTTTCAATTCAATGCCAACGCACGGTGAATGCCATTGAGAGAAAAATATTTTGCATTTTACATTTCAATTCCATAACATTTTTATTTTTATTTTTATTATTATAACTTTTTGAGTTAAGAGGATTGTTGGAGGTTAGGTGCAATATTTAAAGATGTGAAAAAATATTTAAGAGTCTTTTTGGTCATGTGATTTAAAAATAGTTTTTTATTTTTAAAAATAAAAAATTATTTTTAAAATTTTTTAACGCTATTTAACTGTTGTTCTCTAAAAACACTTTTTAAAAATAAAGTGAAATAAATAATAATTTTTAGAAAATAAGTAAAAGGTGTTTTTATTGGTTTTTAAAAACAAAAGAAAAATATGGGCCGGTTTGGCCATGTTTTTTAAAACTTGTTTTCAAATTAAAAAATAAAAAACAATTTTTTAAAACAAGTTGTAAAAAGTTTATTTACTGATATCTTGCTTTTTATAAAATGTGGAAAGTATAATTTTTATTTAATTGAATTTTGAAAACTGACATGGACCATGGTGTTGGGAGAGGCTTTTTACAAGGAGAAAAGATAGAAAAAAAATAAAATTGGGATTAGTCACCGGAAAGCTACTTGTAGACCATTTCTCCAAATAAGAGATCAAAGAATTGTTATTATTTTTGGTCAAACCTAAAAAGTCCCCGTTCACACAGCTTTATTGCCTTGTCAATTCATAGAACATCTTTCTTCCTCATTTGTCATTAATTATTAATTAAAGTTGAGCTTAAGGAATCATGATTTGTCATTAATTATTAATTAATAAAATTAGAGATTTGCTAGAATCTCAATTAACTTAAACAAAAGTGATTTGAAAGAAAAAACAGTATGTAACTTTTAATAGTGCTGAAAAGAAATCAAGGGTAGTGAAAACTGAAAAGCTACTAGCTCAGCTGTTGGAGGCCTTCCAACTGTGCAAAACCCAAGGTAAAAACGACGTCGTCTTCTCAAACTGGGACGACGCCGTTTTGGGTCAGGACAAAGCTTCACGGACTGAGTGGTATAAGAATTTCAATTAACTTAAACAAAAGTGATTTCAAAAAACAGTTTTTAATACAAAAATTATGAATTTCACTCTTCAATAAATAAAAGTGGAAGGAATCTTGGTATTGCGTTCATATGGTAGAGTCAAACAGATACTATATATATGTGAGTGCTTGGTCTCCTCGGAATTCATAAGAAAAAAACAGATACTTGCAAAGCCTCTCTTCTATTACTTGCAGACCATGGCAGGACGGTCCTTTCAACACCTTCTTAGCTTTCTTATGCTTTTGCTGCTATGTGCCAAACCTGGCCTGGGGAATGTTACTGGGTGCATAGAGAGGGAGAGACAAGCTCTCCTTCACTTCAAACGTGGCCTTGTCGATGAATTTGGCCTTCTTTCCTCTTGGGGAGATGAACATGACAACAGAAATTGTTGCAACTGGAGAGGAGTCCAGTGTAGTAACCAGTCAGGTCACGTCATCACGCTTCATCTTCAAGCCCCTTGGTCTGAAAATACTTGGGAGTACCAGTCTCTAAGAGGTGAGATAAGTCCTTCACTGCTTGAATTGGAGCACTTAACTCATTTGGATCTCAGCTGTAATGATTTTGAAGGGAGGCATATACCTCCATTCCTTGGTTTCCTCAGCAGAATGCAGTACCTCAATCTCTCTCATGCCAATTTCAATCACACTGTTCCCACTCAACTGGGAAATCTT
This sequence comes from Vitis hybrid cultivar, assembly GCA_022058775.1. Taxonomy (NCBI): domain Eukaryota; kingdom Viridiplantae; phylum Streptophyta; class Magnoliopsida; order Vitales; family Vitaceae; genus Vitis; species Vitis hybrid cultivar. The sequence continues at coordinate 11,750 of JAJJMF010027897.1, read as the reverse complement.
TCCAACTTGCTTTCCCTTGACCTCAGCCATAATTATTATGACTTGAATTCTGGGAACCTGGAGTGGCTTTCTCGTCTTTCTTCTTTAAGACACCTTGACCTGAGTTATGTCGACCTTAGTAAAGCCATCCACTGGTCCCAAGCAATTAATAAACTCCCTTCTCTCATTCACTTGGATTTACAAAATTGTGGTCTCCCTCCCATCCCTCCACTCACCATTCCGTCTCTTTCCCATGGGAATTCCTCTGTCCCTCTTGTTTTCCTTGATCTCTCTTTGAACCATCTCACTTCTTCAATATACCCATGGCTGCTCAACTTTAGTACCACCCTCCTTCATCTTGATCTCTCTTTCAGTGGTTTAAACGGTTCGATTCCGGAATATGCTTTTGGGAACATGAGTTCCCTTGAATATCTTGATCTCAGCTGGAGTGACCTTGTTGATGAAATTCCGGATACAATTGGAGACATGGGTTTACTTTCACATCTTGATCTCTCTTACAATCAACTGCAGGGCTCAATTCCAGATACAGTTGGAAAGATGGTTTTACTTTCACATCTTGATCTCTCTAACAATCAACTGCAGGGCTCAATTCCAGATACAATTGGGAAAATGGTTTTAATTTCACATCTTGCTCTCTCTGACAATCAACTGCGGGGCTCAATTCCAGATACAATTGGGAATATGGTTTTACTTTCACATCTTGATCTCGCTGGCAATCAATTGCAGGGCTCCATTCCAGATATAGTTGGGAAGATGGTTTCTCTTGAAACACTCTCTCTCTCAGAGAATCATCTTCAAGGTGAGATTCCAAAATCCTTGAGTAATTTATGTAACTTACAAGCATTAGAGTTGGATAGAAACAATCTCTCTGGACAGCTTGCACCAGACTTTGTGGCATGTGCAAATGACACATTAGAGACTCTGTTTTTATCGGATAACCAGTTCAGTGGATCAGTTCCTACTCTCATTGGATTTTCATCCTTGAGAGAGTTACATCTTAATTTTAATAAAATAAATGGAACTTTACCTGAAAGTATTGGACAGCTGGCCAAACTTGAATCCTTGAATATTGCCTCAAATTCATTGCAAGGCACTATCTTTGAAGCCCATCTCTTTAATCTATCCCAGTTGTCCTATTTAGACTTATCTTCCAACTCTCTCACTTTCAACATGAGCTTGGAGTGGGTTCCTCCATTTCAACTGTATTCTCTACGATTAGCCTCCTGCAAATTGGGACCTCGTTTTCCTAGTTGGCTTCGTACTCAAAACCGGTTGAGTGAGCTTGATATCTCCAATTCTGAAATTTCAGATGTCCTCCCAGATTGGTTTTGGAATGTAACCTCAATTCTCAATACCTTGAGTATTTCCAACAATCGGATCAAAGGGACCTTACCAAATTTATCATCAAAATTTGATTCTTTTTGTGACATAGATATGAGCTCAAATTGTTTTGAGGGTTCCTTACCACAAATTCCTTATGGCTTGCGAGGGTTGGATCTCTCCAATAACAAGTTATTGGGGTCCATTTCTTTATTATGTACAGTTCATTATCCGTTACTTGTACTTGACCTCTCAAACAACTCATTATCGGGAGGGTTGTCCAATTGTTGGGAGCGGTTGGAAAGCTTGGTAGTTCTTAATTTGGAAAATAACAGATTTTCTGGGCAAATTCCAAATTCATTTGGCTCCTTGCAATCAATTCGAACACTACATTTGCGCAACAACAATTTAACCGGAGAATTGCCTTTATCTTTTAAGAATTGTACAAGTTTGAGGTTCATTGATTTGGCAAAAAATAGGTTATCAGGAAACATACCAGAATGGATTGGAGGAAGCCTCCCAAATCTGATTGTTCTAAACCTAGGATCTAATAGATTCAGTGGAGGTATATGTCCAAAGCTATGCCAATTGAAAAATATTCAAATATTGGACCTCTCTAACAACAATATGTTAGGTGTTATACCCAGATGTGTTGGTAGTTTCATTGCCATGACTAAGAAAGGGAGCGTGGTCATTGCTTATGGTTATAATTCATCTGATTTTAGAGGTGTTGCCCCTCCCTCCCCTTATGTTGATGGGGCATTGGTTAAATGGAAAGGAAGAGAATTTGAGTATAAAAGTACCCTTGGGCTTGTAAAGAGTATTGATCTTTCAAGCAACAAACTATCGGGGGAAATTCCAGAAGAAGTAACTGATCTTGTAGAATTAGTTTCATTAAACTTATCAAGGAATAATTTGACTAGAGTGATCCCTGCAAGAATTGGTCAATTGAAATCATTGGAGGTTCTTGATTTGTCTCAAAATCAACTCTTTGGTGAAATTCCAGCTAGCCTTGTTGAAATAAGTGGTCTAAGTGTCTTAGATCTCTCTGACAACAACTTGTCCGGTAAAATTCCACAAGGTACTCAACTTCAAAGCTTCAATATTGATTCCTACAAAGGAAATCCTGCACTCTGTGGATTGCCTCTTCTGAAAAAGTGTTCTGAAGATAAAATTAAGCAAGATTCTCCCACTCATAACATTGAAGACAAAATTCAGCAAGATGGAAATGACATGTGGTTTTATGTTAGCGTTGCTCTTGGATTCATTGTTGGATTTTGGGGAGTGTGTGGAACTTTACTGCTCAACAACTCATGGAGATATGCCTATTTCCAATTCTTGAATAAAATAAAAGATTGGCTCTACGTGATTATAGCAATAAATATGGCTAGATTACAAAGGAGTCTTCAAAGCTAAATGGTACAATTCTCTCTCTCTCTCCCTCTCTTTCATTTTTACTTGTTTTTGAAGGCTAACAATTGTCAAAGAAAAGTAGGCCTTTACATATCCTTGGGATATACTTTATAAATCACGAATGCTAAAGCAAATTTTATTTCCATGCAACTAATTAGAGGGATTTTTTCAAATTGATGAACATTGATTTTTACTTCGTGTTAATTGCAGGACTGCAACTCTTGTTCTTGCCATATTAGCATGGTTGAATGCAAATCATTGTGTCCTTCATTCTATGATTGATTTTGGGATGTAATAGGTTTCTTGTTTTATTTTGATGATTACTGATGTTTTTTAGATGCGTATTTTATATTCTATTCAGAAATTTGTGTGACATATTATCTCTTTTCTTCCTTACACAATGCTTTTATTTGGTATTTGGATACTTTATGATTCATCCAAACAATATTATAGAAGGATATCAAAGGTATATTAGAGTCCGACTTTCTAATTTTAAAAATATTTCTTTAGCTCTAAAACTAATTTTTATTCATTAAAATTAAAACAAAATAAAGGATAATGCTATTTGGTTATGTATGACATAAGTTTTCAACCAATTATTAATAATCAAATCATAATTTCAACACTAAAGAAAAAAGAAATTTTTTTCGCAAGTTATTAATGATCTGTTTCTCTCTTTCTAAAAAAACTAAATTACTCTAATAAATGAGAAACTCTTTCTTTCTTGTCATCAAAGCTTTTTCACTTGAAGTTGTCTCACATGCAGATAATTTTTGTGGAATATTTTGTTTTCATTCATTTGATAGAATATTAAGTCTAACTTCTTTTCTTAATAAAAGGTTTTTTCTAAGCAATTAAAAAAAAACTCTTGTTCTTTTCTCTATTTTAACATAATTCAACTCTAGGATGACTAAAATATGATTGAAAAATATAAAATAAGAGAGAGTAATTATATTCTATAAAAGCCATTAAGAATCAAGTCCTATCAAGTTTTTAAAGTGGTAAAAATGAAAACTTTTTTATTACCATTCTTTTATAAGTTTTTGTATTTATTAGTTTTTATTTATTTCTTTATGATAAAATCTTTTATCTAAAATATTTTTCAATAATTATTTACTATATTTTTTAAATTTAAAATTATAAAAGACTTCAATTCTTATTAAATCCAAATTTAAGGTTTAACTCTTTATTTTCTCAAAACCTTTTTGAAGAACATAAGGTTATTGTAGATAATTTTTTGTCTCTAAAACCATAGAGTTTTCCAAACCAAAATGTAGAATATGCTTATGGAAAAATCATGTTAGCTTTAGCCCAACATTTACAAAACCTTCAAAGCCAACTGATTGTTTTAGAAATCGAAAAATTTCAAAACCTTAAAATCCAAGAAAATCAGGAAAAATGATAAAAAAAAAAAAAATTTAAAACCAATACAGTGTTAACCAATCAAACCAGTTTTTTAAACAATCAACCTGAAATGCTTAACTTAATTAGGAAATCAGCTTTTCTATTTGAACAATATGAAAAACTTGCTATTAAAAACCTAATTAGAGCTAATAACTACTATTTAGTCGAAACCTTTTTTTTTTTTCCGAAAATCAAATATAACAAAGTGTTTAAAAATCAAGAACTCTTGTATAAACATTTTAAAACCAAAAATGTCGGGATAAAAATAGGGTATATGGCATATCATGACCTTGAATTTTTCTTTGTTAAATATTTAGTATATGTAAATATTTCCATTGTAAATAAAGAAATTTTTTATTTAGTACCCCAGTTTAAGGATCAGGAAATTTTAAAAAATGTTTTTATGAACCATGTGTCTCAAATCCCTGAAATTTTTCCAGAAAAATTAAAAGATATTCTAACCTATCTTTTCAAAACCAAAAAGCAAATTGACATTTCTGTTGAAATCATTCCACCTTTATTTCAAATCGATGGATCAATAGTGCCAGCCTTCCATCATGTTTATATAAAACATAATAAAGAACCACTCATCCCTCAATAAGAGCTAGAATGGGAATTGACTCGTTCAAATGAATTTCCAGAATTTTTTACTTGCTTTAAAGCTTTTTAGATTTATAATCTTAAATCAACTCAAAATAAATTATTTCATCTTATTGGAGAAACAAAAACCATGTTTATATGGAGAAACAAACCTTTAGAACACATTATCGTTCTAAAACCTTTCATTACTTTTGAAAAACTAGATTTTATAACCGAACTCAGTGTAGAGTTCCCAAAACCATCCTCTTACCTCTATGATGACGCATCATTATAATATGTAATAAATGCTTTCACACTGATTATTAAAAGTTTTTATATTAAAATAATAGTATAATAAATACATTCACACTGGTTTTGGTTTAAAACTTTGATTTTTATTCAAAGTTTCTGCCAATTGCCTTGACGGTGAATAGTGGATGGGAAAAGTTGGTATGAGAGCTTTATGTATATTGTCAGTATATTAATTAGGAAAAGTGACTATTGATTTGAATTAATTTTTAGAGTACCGAACTTTATCTTACCCCATTAAAAGTTTGATTATATTTACTTGATCTTTTCATTTAGTATGTTGATTTGATATGAATTGATGTCTTTTATTCCATATCCTCCTGGTATATATAATTTAGATTATGATCATGTAAAAGAACTTAATAATAAGTTGTATGTTCAATGTAAAGAATTTAGAGAAACCTGTGATAAACTACATACTTTAAGAACTACTGTAAAAGATTTAACCACAGATATCAAAAACCTAACCTCTCTTAAATATTTGAATGAATATGAAATAGCTATACAAGAATCCTTTAACGAACTTTTTGCTATAGAAACCCTAATTAAAAAAGAAATTGTAAAATATCATATTGATAATTTATATGCTAGTTCATCTAATTAGAAAAAATTCATGAACCCTCATCTATAAACCCATGAGGTGAAACAATTAAAATTTTTAGTAGAAACACAATTAAAAATAACAAACGTAATATTACAAGAACATAAAAAAACAAATTCAGGAAGAAAACCAAAATAATATCAATTACTTAGAAGAAATCCATAGAAGACAAACAAAATCCTTAGAAAAATTAAATACAGTCTTAGGAATTAGAAAAGAAGCTGGAAGACTTTAAGAACCATAATCTGTTAAGAAATAACCTAGACTATATTAGAGAATAATTAGTTAGAGAAGAAAATTTTGTTAGAAAAGAAATAGAACAAATAAAGTTAGAACAACAAAATTTAAAAGAAACATTAGAAAAAGTTAACCAAAAAGTAGATAAACTTTTAGAGCAAAGAAAGATAGAATCACCAAAAGAACAAAAATTAAATAACCTTTTAAAACAATTTGAAAACTTTAGTTTAGGAGAAAAACCAGTAATTACAATAGAACGAAAAATAAATCCTTTTGAACCAAAAAGTTTAGCAATAAAATTGTGGAAATAGTAGAAGCTATAAACCCTAAAGATAATGTAAAAGAATTTGTTGAAGAAAAATTAAAAAATGTAGTAAATGAAGTAACACCTTACAAAAAACAATTAGTTCAAAATTCTAAAATAACTAGATTTTTAAACCAACATACTATAAGTTCAATAGGGAATATTCTATATTTAGACTTAGTATCTCCAAAAACAAAACATAAACTATTAAAAAATAAAACCGATAAATATATGCATTTAGGAATAATTTTAATAGGAATAATAGGACTCCATCGTAAAGAAATTGGAGCACTTATAAATATTAACCTTTTAGATACTAGAAATAATACCGTAGGACGAGCTCTTTTAGCTAGTGCAAAAGTTAATATGAATCAAAATTACGTAGTCATTGGTTGTATGCCTCAATTTTGTATAGATCTTAAGGAATTCACAAAAAAATAAAAATAACTGTAAATACTAAAAGTTATGATATGAAATTAGGAAGTAAAAACCTTAGCATAGCTATAGGATTTATAGGAAAAACAACTAATGCTTTAAGTTTGAAATGTATGATGGAATTTGATGATATAGTAAAAACCTATAAATATAGACTATTTTTTAGGATGAGAATGGGAATTACCCCAAATAAATAAACCAGTAATAAAATATCCAACATCTAGTAGTTTATATGAAAATTAAAACGGAAGTGCAAGTCTAACCTTTGGAAACTATAAAACCGTAAATGTAGAGGTAGAGTCAGATAGGGAGATGGAAACTGTAAATGTTATACAAGAAGATATTTTACTAAACATTGAAACAGTAGAAAACCTATACAAAAACTCAGAGCTAGTTAATATAATATTAGAAGAATTCAGTAACCCAACATTACTAGAAGAACGGGTAGATCAAGAAAACTTTGTTGATATAATGTGTAAAAACTATATAGATGAGCAAATAATAGAACAACTTTATAAAACCAACTTGATCAAAAAATTTGTAGATATAGAAACAATAAATCAACTTACTATTCAATCAAGAGCTAAAGAAAATCTGGAAACAATCCGAAATGAGTCAATAAAATAAATGTAGAAGAGGAATTTGTAAATGTAAAAACTAAAATAGTAAGGTATAATAAGTCGTATAGTAAGCCAAAAGGACCTCAATAGAAAACCAAAACAAAACCTTCTAGTTATTTACAACCAATATATGGATATGGAACAATATTAGATATAGATAGTACACAAGATCTTAGGAAAACCATAGAAAATTGGGAACAATCCTTAAATTTAGCTAGTGTAGTAGTATCCTTTGAAAACCAACAAGAAATTTATGAATTTTGTAAAATCACCTTTAGAGGAACCGTATTACAATTTTTTAGAAACATGGAACAAGAAAACAATAGTTATTTTCAAGAAATTAAAAATAATTTTAGCATATCCATATTTACAAATTTAATAAAACTATATTTTTTTAGGAACAATTCAAGAAGACATAAGAAAACTTGCAATATATCTCCATAAGTTAGAAAAATTGAAGTTATGTAACCTTTCGTATATAAAAGAATATGAACAAAAATTTAGGAAATATTCAATCCTTGCTAGAGTAGATAGAACCCTGAATATTTAAATAAATATATATTAAAAATACAAGGACCTGTAAGACTTAGATTATGGAATGAATTTTCAACCTTTGAATATAAAAACTCTCCTTATATAGGTGCTAGGATAGAATTTGTAAAACATTAGTTAGAAAGAAAATGCCTGAGTATAGGAGAAAGAAGCCAAATAAAGAAACAAAATATAAATCAACAACTTTGTAGAAAATTACATATAAGAGAAAACCTAGACATAGGATGTAAATAATATAAGTTTAGAGAACCCAAGAACTATAATAAATTTTTAAGAAGAAAATCAAAAACCTTTTCAAAAAAACAACCTCATCAAACAAGATATAAAAAAACCTAGAAAGTGTTGGATAAAAAGAAAAAGAACTCAGGAAAGAAAAAGACAGTGTAAATGTTATTTGTGTGGTCAAGAAGGCCATATAAGGCCCGAATGTATTGAACTTAAAAAACTGTCAAATGAACAAAGTAGAAAAACCCAAGCAAAAATCAACTTCATCTTCTAGAGTTGTTGAGACTCAAGCTCTTAGATAATCCTCATCTTCTAGGGGTAGCTCATTTAATGACTTTAAGAAGTTGGGTCCTCCTTACTTTCTGGTACTTCAGACCCAACAGAAGCAAAAGCTTGGATTCTTAAGACAGATAAATTCTTTGATGTTATATATTGCTCTGAGGAGCAAAAAGCCTCTTATGCAGTATTTATGTTAGATAAAGAGGTAGATCATTGGTGGCATATGACCAAGTGGCTTTTAGAGGATCTGGAACCTATAGCTTGGAGACGGTAAGGAGACATTGTACAAAAAGTACTTCCTTGACAAAGTTATAAGACAAAAGGTGGGAAAGTTTGTTTGTTTGGAATAGGGGGATATGATAGTGGCCCAATATGAGGCCAAATTTATAGATTTGTCATGTTTTGCTCCATAATTGATTGCTATGGTGAAGGAAAAAGGCATTAAAGTTTCCAGATGGATTGAAGCCCTATTTGAAGAACAAGATATCTATTTTGAGGCTTAGTGTCTATTCAGAGGTTGTGGACAAAGCTCTTATAGCGGAAAAGGATAATAAGGAGCTTTAATAGTATAGAGAACAACAAAGGAAGACGAGTAGGAGTGATGATAACCATGGTAACCAAGCACAAAAAAGGTTTATTTCAATTGAGTCAGAATAAAGAGGAAACAATGCAAAAATCAGATGTGATTTGTTTTATTTGTGGTAAGAAACATTGGGGTAAGCCATGCTATAAAGAGATTGGAGCTTGCTTTGTCTATGGGAAGCATGGATATATGATTTGAGATTGTCCAGAGAAAAAGAAGTTTATAATTGAGAAGCCTATAGAGGAGAATAAAGTGGATAAATAGAAGCCAAGGGTCCAAGGATGGGTGTTTGCTATGACTCATCAAGATACTCAAGCCATTTTTGATGTGGCAACGAGTACTATTCAAATTTACACTTCATTTGCTAGAGCCTTGATTGACCCAAACTCAACACACTCTTTTGTTTGAATATCTTTTGTTGGTTTGTTAGATATGCTTGTTGGTAGCTTGGACTTCAATTTGATTGATGTCACTCCTATGGTAGGTTACAAGGAGATGTTAGTTGACTCAGTACTTTTAAATCACCTACTAATGCTAACACAAAAACAAGAATACCTCCCTAGTCCATATTTATTGCAACGTTCAAGCCTACCTCTCCAAACTAACCTCACTCCTTGAATTGGAAGCCATGGATCAATTTCCAATCTTCAAACTAGAATATTTGACAACAATTAATTCACTAATGAGACCTTCCTCATAGTTAATATTTGGTCGATTTGGTTATAAAATATTATTTAGAATAATTTTAAATACTATTTGTACTATTTCTTTTACTACTATTTAAAATATTTATGTGATCTAACATATTTACTATTCAATTACATTTATATTTTTTATAACTATTTTTTTCTTTATTAAACACACCTTTTAACTTTTTTTAATATATATTTTTCGAAAATCATTAACTTTAATTTGCAGTTAGATAGGTAACTAATATGAATTTAATCACATCAAAAGTATTCATTGTCTAATCACATTAAAAGTATCCATACAAGTTAGTTGGGTACCTTAATTTCCTTTTATTAATCAGTTTGCCACAAGAAAAAAGGTTATGAACATTAACTTTTTGACCTTTTTTTGGGATCTATTTTTAGAAGTCATTTATTAAGATCTACTTGCTTGAAAAGAGTAATCAAATTAAAGAAAGATGCCACACCCTTAATTTCCTCTTATTAATCAGTTTTCCACGAGCAAAAAAGTTATGAACATTAATTTTTTGACCTTTTTTGGGATCCATTTTAATAAGTCCTTTATTAAGATCTACTTTAGAAGAGCAATCAAATTAAAGAAGAGCAATCAAGTCTTTTATTCCAAATAATTCTTAGTATTGTCAATGAAGTTAACATAATATCAACTTCAAAGAAAATAGTCTAAAAATCATGCTTATAAAACAATTTCAAAAAAATTGATTTTGATGATTTGACTAATTTTTTTTACTTAAGATTAATTTTTTATAAATACATTAAAATAACAAAAATTGCTCCCACTATAGTACCATGGTGCAGCCAAAACCCCATATTTGTGAAAAATGTGTTATACGATATGTAGATGCATTTCTTTGAGTCCCTACTATCAAAATAAAATGAAAATAGATAAAAAAAAAAAATCAAATTTTTTGGCTTTTTTTTTTTTAATGCATAACTACATTTCTCCTTGATAAGTTTTCTTCAAATTTATTGGTTCTAAAAAAATTCATGGGTACAATTATAATGAGATAAATCCTTTAAAAAGGATATCCTTTATTATATGGCCTTGATTTCATTTAAGAGAAGGATGTCTTTTGAAATTTTGAACAAAGGTATAATGGGGATACCTTCTAAAAGCATAAATAATTGTACATATTTTGTACTAGTTATCTTCTCAATAGCTAACTTGTTAAGTAGAGTTCAAATTAAGGCTTCTGAAAATTTTTGAGTAGACTCTTAAGGTTCTCTTGTTTTTTCAAAGGTCCCTGAACCAAAGGATACTCTATTTGTAAGAATAATCATAATTCAATTTGATCTTGAAATATTTGATTTGCCTATTTGAGGAATTTAATTCTTTGGTCTAGGCATGCAATTCATTTTTAATAGATGAATAATGTCAATAAGAAAATATATCAAATTTATTTTTCTTTGATTTTGATTTGATATAATTTTAGTTTTTATTTTTTATTTTTTGTAAAATTTAATTTTGTAGTAACAAGAATTTTGCTAGATGTCACTTGAATAAATCACAAGATTGCATGAGTTGGTTACTATTGTATAATGCAAAACTCCACTAAATTTTTAATATTTATTATTAAGAAAGGTAAGTTAATTTGGAATAAACACTACTATCTTCTAGTCTAAGAATTATTTTCATGTTTTACTATACTTTTAGTACTTAATTTTTTGTAAGAGTTGTCCATCCATATATTAGAAAATACTTTTAACTTTCTCATAATTTCATTTTAGTAAGTTTTTTTTTTTTTTTTTTTTTTTTTTTTTTTATAAATAAAACATTTTTAAATAGTTAGAAGCGTTATTTTAGTTATAAATTAAATTGAAACAATCTTCATTTCATTTTCGTAGTTACTTGAAGATTATTCTTTTTTATTTTTCTCCTTTTCCAATTAATTTCAAATAAAAAAATTTATAAAAATGAACATAGTTTCCATGCGATAAAAATTAAAATGTAAGATGCAATGCTACAATACTTATGGGGGCTTATTAATTTGATTTTGAAGTTGAATTAACAATTTGTCCTCCAATGCTTTTTGAATTAACAATGTCTGTGTGTGTGTATATATCTTTGTGTGTGTAAGACTTAATTTAAGTTATTAAGTCATCAAATTGATTTAGGAAACACCACTTATGTACAAATTTCCTTTTCAGAACAAAGTTAGGTCAACTTTCATAAATGGGTTTT
>JAJJMF010027896.1:12084-26254 GCA_022058775.1 Vitis hybrid cultivar | reverse complement strand
TAAATCCATCAGCCATGCAGCGCCCTCTGGAGTCAACTCCCTGATGAAATAAGGTCCGCTCCAACTGGGTCTGAACTTCCCTCTAGGATCTCTGATCAATCCCCTGATGACTCTCAAGACTAAATCACCCACATGCAGTGGTCTCGGCTTGACCCGCTTTTTGAAAGCGCGGGCCATCTTCCCCTAATATGCACAAACGTGGTCTACTGCTCTCAATCTCCTCTCATCTAGGAGATTGAGCTGATCAAACCGAGCCTGAGCCCAATCTGTCTCGGGAATCTGCTGCTCTAATGCTACTCTCAATGATCCCATCTCAATCTCAACGGGTAGCACTGCCTCCATGCCATACACCAATGAGTATGGTGTGGCTCCTGTAGAGGTGCGAAAAGAAGTCCGATATGCCCACAATGCGAAAGGGAGCTTCTCTGACCAATCCCGAGAAGTCTCAACCATCTTCCGCAATATCCTCTTAATATTCTTATTCGTGGCCTCTACTGCCCCATTCGTCTGCGGCCTGTACGCAGTCGATCTATGATGCCGGATGCTGTATCTCTGTACTAAGGTGTCAACCTCTGCTCTGAAATGTACCCCTCTATCCGAGATCAACTCGTGGGGGACTCCGTAGCGACAAATGATGTGTGATCTAATGAAACTGGCAACTCCAGATGATGTCAATCTCGCATACGAAGCAGCCTCCACCCACTTGGTGAAGTAATCAATAGCAACCAAGATGAACTCATGACCACTGGAAGATTTCGGTGAAATCTTCCCGATGATGTCGATGCCCCACACAGAAAATGGCCATGGTGAAGTCAGTGCATGCAACTCGGAGGGCGGCAAGTGAATGAGATCTCCGTGTATCTGACATTCGGGACATCTTTGAACAAACTGGCAGCAATCTGTCTCCATAGTCAACCAAAAATAGCCAGTCCTCATGATCTTACGAGCCAACATATGTCCTCCCATATGTGGTCCGCAAACTCCCGCATGAACCTCTCTCATCACTCGATCAGCAGAGGCGCGATCCAAACATAATAGCAGTATCCCATCAAGTGATCGTCTATATAGCGTCTCGCCACAAATCACGAATCGGGTGGCCAACTGTCTCAATGCCCTCCTATCCTTGGCCGTGGCGGCCTCAGGATATACGCCGAGTCTCAAAAAGTGATATATGTCATGATACCAGGGCAAACCATCGTCTATCTCCATATCATCAATCAAACAACAATACGCAGGAGCAGATCTCGACTCAATCAACAAAGGGCGAACAGTGGCATCAGCGGGAATGTCGATCATGGAAGCTAGAGTAGCTAAAGCATCAGCAAACTGGTTCTGCGCTCTAGGCAGATGTGTATATCTCAAATCCTCAAATCTCGCGACCAGTAGCTCCAAATACGCGTGGTAAGGCCTAAGCTTCACATCTCTAGTCTTCCACTCGCCCTGAATCTGTCTCAATACCAGATTGGAGTCACCAAACATCTCCATCTGTCTAATCCCAAGCTCGAGGGCTGTCTCTAACCCCAAGATACATGCCTCATACTCAACAATGTTGTTCGTGGCCGAATGTCGATCCGAGAATGCCAAACGAACAGATCTGGGAATGTGATCACCATGAGGGGATATCAACCAAACGCCTATCTCGTATCCAGAATGGTTGGCTGCACCATCAAAGTACATGCGCCAACCCGACAGACTAGTCGCAGCTGCGACATCCTCGTCTGGAAAATCATCGTCAATAGCTCTGGCATCAGAAACTGGTAATGAGGCTAAGTGATCTGCGACAATGCTCCCTCTGATGACTTCTGAGTGACATAATGAATGTCAAACTCAGTCAGAAGTACCAACCATCTCATAAGGCGACCAACTAGAGCGGGCCTATCAAACAAATATCTCAAGGGATCAAGACGAGATATCAAATGCACTGAATACTAGGTCATGTAATGTCTCAATCGGCGAGTGGCCCAAACCAATGCCAAGCAGTAGCGCTCAATCGTGACGTATCTCGTCTCGTAATCTAACATCCTCTTACTCAGATAATAAATGGCTCGATCCTTGCCCGAATCATCGAGCTGAGCCAACATGCATCCCAAAGCCAAATCTGAGACTGATAAGTATAGGAGTAAAGGACGACCTGGTGTAGGAGGCGCCAACACTGGAGGGGACAACAAGTACTCTCTGATCCTCTCAAATGCACGCTGACACTGATCATCCCACAGTAGGTTGACTCTTCCTCAAAAGTCGGAAAATGGGCTCGCAGATGTCTGTCAATCTGGCTATGAATCTACTGATGTACTGAAGTCTGCCCAGGAAGCCTCTGACCTCTCTCTCTGTCCTCGGTGCAGGCATGTCAAGAATGGCTCTAATCTTGTCCGGATCTACCTCTATGCCTCTCTCACTGACTATGTATCTTAAGAGTTTCCCAGAAGTCACTCCAAAAGTGCACTTCTTGGGATTCAGTCTCAATCTGAACTGTCTGATCCTCTCAAAGAACCTCTCCAGAGCTGCTAAGTGATCTGATCTACCTCGGGATTTCACTATCATGTCATCTACATAAACCTCGACATCCCGATGCATCATGTCATGGAAGAGGGTGGTCGCTGCTCTCTGATGTGGCTCCTGCGTTCTTCAATCCGAATGGCATGACTCTATAGCAATAAGTACCCCACTCGGTAATGAAGGACGTCTTCTCCATGTCCTCTGGAGCCATCAAGATCTGACTATACCCGGAAAATCCGTCCATAAAGGACAACATCGAGTGACCTGCTGTACTGTCAACTAACATGTCGATGTGTGGGAGAGGAAAATCATCCTTAGGACTGGCCTTGTTAAGATCTCGGAAATCAACACAGACTCTCACTTTGCCGTCCTTTTTGGGAATAGGGACGACATTGGCCAGCCACTCCGGGTACTCGACCACTGATAGAAATCCCACACTGAGTTGCTTCTGAATCTCCTCTTTCACCTACAAGCTCCAACGAGGGTGCAATCGTCTCAACTTCTGCTTAACCGGTCTGGCATGGGGCAGAAGTGGCAAACGATGCTGGACGATAGATGGATCAAGGCCCGGCATGTCCTCATAGGACCATGCAAAGACGTCCAAATATGCTCTGAGCAACTGGATGAGGCTGTCCCTCTCATCTGTAGATAGATCTGACCCGATCCTCAACTCCCTAGGCTGATCTGCAGTGCCAAAATCAACAATCTCTGTGTCACCTACAGCCGGTGAAACCCTCTGATCAACGGGATCCGAATCGGAAACAGAAGATGAGTCATCATCTGAGTCATGCTGTGCAATCTCATCATCAATATCAAAAATCTGTGATGTGGGTGAAGATGGTGCAGATAAATCAATATCACAAGAGGCAGACAAATACTCAAAAATGCTCAAATCCATAGATGAAACATCGGAAACAATGTCAGAACGGGAGACGAACCTCGACAGAACGTCAAATGAAAGAGGTGGGTCCACAAAGTCGGACGCTCCCTCAACAATGCCAACATGGCTATCAATCAAATCATAAAAAACTATAAGGTCCTCAACGGACTCCAAAGCAGGGACAGTCAGGATCTCCTCAACGATCTCGATGAAAGACACCCCGAAAAGATCGAATGGTGAAGTGAGCCCAGGATGAACTCTCTCCTCGATCGGGCTCAGGCTCAGGGCGAGCATCTCGTCGATGTACTCGTCATGTGGGGTAGCTCCGTCCACTACGTCCCCGACCTCAGCAAGGGTCCCATGCTCATCGATCTCATCAGGAAAACAAAGCGTCATAAGGCTCGTGCGATCCGGAGAAGAAGGAGCAATCAACACAGAAGTCGAAGGACCAGGGGCTCCATCTCTCAATCGTAACTGCTGGACAAGGCGCTGAAGCTCGGCCTCCTGAGTGGTGCTAAGTCCTCCAATGGTCACGTCTGCACGGGTCAATGGCTCTGATGCCCTCATAAAATAATCAGATAAGCTCCCGGTGTATGGGCGAAGAGGATAGTAGAAAGGTGTGTGGATCAATCGAGCCCTCACTCTCTCCTTGCGCAAAAGCGCCATGTAGAGATAATCGGCCTCAGTGGGGATGAACCCGAGTCCGAACGGTACGTCGTGATCAGGGATGGCTATGAACTCGCTCGGTCCATGCTGATGTCGACCCAACCCCATGCCGGGTAGATAGGACATGCTCCGCATAATATCGAGCACCACCGTGCTCCCATGCCGGTCAAAGGACATGGCCACAAAATCCCGGCAGAAATCCTCTATCTCCACAGTCTGCACCTCATCGAAGGTGAATCCCGTCAGAAAAAGATCGTCATCAGTGTGACTAATCTCGAGCACAGGCTCAGCAGCAATGAACATGTCTCCCACAGACTGCACCACGACGACCTGACCATCGTGAATAAACTTCACCTTCTGGTGAAGGGAAGAAGGAATGGCCCCGGCTCTGTGGATCCATGGTCGGCCCAGAAGCAGGTTAAAGGATGTAGGAATCCTCAAAACCTGGAATACAGCGACAAAAGTGGCCGGACCGATCAACAACTCGATCTCCAATGTACCCATGACCTCTCTACGGGTGCTGTCATAAGCGCGAACGGTCTGAGTGGATGGGCCGAAATCAGATGGTGCGTATCCAAGAGCGATGGCGGTGGCCAAAGGACATACGTTCAGGGCCGAGCCATTGTCCAAAAGGACAGATGGGACTCGGCGGCCTGAACAACCAACAGATATGTAGAGCGGACGAGTGTGGTCTGAGCCCTCCGGTGGCAAGTCGTCATCGGAAAAGACGATACAAGTGGCTCTGCCAGCCGTCATCATATGAATGAGTCCCTCAGGAGTGGTCGTGGTATCGACTCTAATCTGGCTCAGAGCTCGAGTCAGTGCATCCCGATGAGTACTGGAGGACGCTAAAAGGCTTCAGATAGAAATACGAGCCTGAGTGCTCTGCAACTGCCTCAAAATCTCGTCATCCTCTGCTCTGACCTCCTCCTGGGAAGCAGATGTACCCTCAACTGGCCTAGCTGCCGCGGGAGGTGGCTGTCTCACTACTCTCCCTCCCCGGAGGATATACTGAACGTCCGGAGTCTGAGAAATATCAACATGTGGAGCTCGAACCTCCTCAACATCTGGGATCAGAATGTACGGTGCCTGAACGCTATAGCGTGTGAATGTCAGAGGCTCGGAAGTGGCCGCCTGTACAAATGCTGCCTCAGGAACTAATCGGAATGGAGAAGGCATCTGTGGCTTTAGAGTCACCCCACTCGTCTCGTAAATCCCAGCTGGCATGATAGGCTCTGGGTCTGGATCATCCCAACTCAACATATGGACATGATCATCAGTCTCATCGAAGTCCAAGAAATGAATACCACCAGCTGGTGGAGGAACTGCATGTGTGGTGTGGGTAGGTAACGGGTTTGTGGTCACACTCGGCTGACCCAAGTGTACCAAACCCTGGTCTATCAGATCCTGAATAGTGTGCCTCAGAGCAGTGCATTGATCGGTCTCATGTCCAGACCCCTGATGATAAGCACAGTGTAAATCCATCCTGAACTGAGCTGGAATCGGCTGAGGTAGCGGCCGAGGGGTGAGAGCAGTCAATAAACCGGTCTCTATAAGCTTCCGAAGAGCCTGGCTCAACGGCATGCCTATCTGTGAAAACTGTCTCTGCGTCCTCGAAGCAAACGGAGCAGAAGTCTGCTGGGCTCCAGGTCGGGGATAAGGCGCCGCAGGTCTCGCGGTGAACTGAGCAGCGTAGCATGGCTGCCCTGTGGCTGTGTAGGAGACCGCGGGTCTCTCAATGCCCTAAGTGGCGTAAGAAGGTAAAACCAATGTCTGAGTCTGATATGTCTGATCAAAAGTCGGACGAAGTGCCCGTGGCCTGTACTGATGAGATGCATAGGAAGAATGAGGCTTGGAAAACTGTGGGATCGGTTGATGGCGTCTGAGAGGCCTCTGACTGGATGAACTGATGCGCCAACCTCTGTCGGTCTCGGTCCTATGAATGGTTTCTTCCCCTTAACATCACTAGGGGAAGAATCTGCCCATAAACCTCTCGTGATGCCGTCCTCAACATCATACAAAGCCATAACCAGAGACCCAAAATCTGCGAACGGGACCCCGACCACATGTCTAGCGATCCTCGGCTGTAGGCTCCTCAAAACCATCTGAATCTGGTCTCTCTCTGATGGTCTATCCACTATCTCAGCTATCTTCCCGCGCCAGCGGGAAATGAAAGAAGAAACAGACTCCTCTGTCCTCTGCCTCAGAGCCTCGAGCTCTCTCCTCGATACGTCTACAACAGTGTTAAACGAAAACTGTCGTAGGAACTCCTGGGCCAAGTCATCCCATGTACGGCGTCTCGAGGACTCCAGAGACGCAAACCAGCGCTGAGCCGCCCCACTCAGAGATAGGGGGAAAAGAGTGATCATCTGAGGCTCGTCCAATCCATGAGCCCTCATCACGGTGCTGTAAAGTCTGAGGTGGAGGCGCGGACAACCAATACCAGTGTACCTCTCAATATCTGGCATCCTGAACTTAGCCGGCAAGCTGGCTACCGGCATACCCCCAAAATCATCCCAAACAACTGATCCATCTGACACTCTCATCTGCCTCATACACTGCTCGATGCGGTCCATGCGCGCATGCGTGTCATCAGCGACAACGGCCTGGGCGACTACGGGTGGAGCGATCTCAGAATGCCCGTGTAATACATATGGTGATGCCTGATGCACTGAAGGAACGGGTGGGGGTGGTGGAGGTGGGTGTGAGTCATATGGCGTCTCATCCTGAACTGTCGGTGGTCTACCTTGCTGACCACCGATCTCCTGCCTGAGGCTAGCCAAAGCCTCCTGGATAGAAACCATGGTAGCCGTGAACTGATCGACCGTGACAACCTGCTGATCCATATCTGGTGTATCTGAAACCCGAACTAATCTGCCCTCTACTCTGATCCACGAAACTATACCCAGACTGAGACTAAAAATCCTAATCCTGAAAGTACTCCTCCTCTGCTCTGATCCACAAAGGTATATCAAGACAAGGAACAAAGGTCCGATCCTACAAAGCACAAAGAACGGAATAAGGATATGGCTCGGGGAATGTATAGAAGAAAAGATAATCTGAACAGGAACAAGCAAAGCATCCAAGTGAAGATGAGCGGTTCGACCGTACTCAAACTCGTCATGATCTCAGTGCACTCTCAACTGGAGACTAAACAGAGGGAAAATCGGATCCAAAACTGCGACTACAGAGGCACGGAAAGCCCTCAGATGCACCCACGTGTAGGGAGGGAATCCTAATCGAAAGATCTACGGCTCAACCTACAAGGTCAAGGTGGCTCTAAATGGATAAGGGTGGACTTTAAAATATCCCTAGCAAAAGCGATCATACCCTCCGGCGGTATGCAACCCTCTGCACGTCTCCGAAGAGATGGGGCGCTTCCATGCAAGGTGGTCATCACCTCCACACATGCACTACCTCGCATCCCAGGGGGTTTCCTATGGTGAAACCTCTCAAACTCTCAACACTCAATAGTCTACTAGCGTGCACAGTGATGGTGTGGGTGCATCCGAAACCCTAAGAAGCTAAAGCAGGATATGAAACACACTGGCCACATAAATATTTATGAAACCTAGCTCCGGGCTATATAGGTCTTCAATGATCGGACTCCAATCGACATCAAAGTGTCGCTCTCCTCCAGAATGCTCCCGTACATCGATATAGCCCGTCGCTAGACCCTACTCCTGATCTCTGGCTCGGTCAGAGAGCAAACACACAGAAGGTCTCACACTTGCAATAGTGAGAACCGGGATGAAAAGAATGACCGAAACCAAGAGAGTTGGAGGTAAGGGGATATATATGCGACCCACATAGACAAGTGACATGCAATCAAGCAGAAGAAAGGCAGTCACGCGTCATACAGTCAAGCAAAGTACAGGATATATCACTCATGTCCACACAAAAAGCTACAACTATCAGGATGAATAGCGATATGAACATCATGCTCAAAAGACGATCAAGATAATATGCCAGTCAGAGAAAACAACATAGCCAGCTGAGTGTGTACAACGGTGAGTGTATGCATGTGAAGTGATCAGAATAATCATGACAAAATCAGGATCAATGCGCTAAGCAACACGAAATGATCAATCAATATAATCAGCATGTCAAAATCTCAAATGAATATATCAATGAAGCACAGAGAAAATTGCTATCTCGGAATCCTCTATCAATACGAATCAATCATCATAATCAGCATGTCAAATATCTCAAACAAATATATCAATGAAGCACAAAGAAAATCACTATGTCAGAATCTCCAATCAAGATAATCGACCAATCCAATCAATCATGTCAATGTCCCAAGTGAAAACTCGGGAACCCTCAATGTGCAATCAAGAAGTGAGTACCCACTGATAGACTCATCAAAAGCCATGTTCGCTTCATCTTAAGTTCAAGCTTGACCCTCTAAAAATCCCCAGTGGAGTCGCCATTTTGTGGACCCCGCATTTCGGACTCAATGCGTTTCCCACTCGATGGCGAGCTCGATTTTTATTTCGAAAAATTGATTTTTATTGATTATTTGAAAATGACTTGGAGTCGCCACTTATTTTTGTTTTATTTTTAAAGGGTAAACAAAATAAGAAAGAAAAACCCTAAGTGTGACTCCTTATTTTGGAAAAGGTGGTCTGTGAAAAACCGGATCGGGTTCGGGGGTCAGGTTACTTATCGGGAAGGTACGGTAAAAACCGTAGCACCCCTCTAAGTCCCTAAAGTCGGGTCTCTACTAATAGAATGAAGCTGACATGACAATCAATGAGAAAATCAATAAACACTCAAATCTAATCATGCACATACGAGTATCAGAATATGTATAGAGAATGAGCAAAATATGAATGGATGCGTACCTGGGCGGCAATCACAAATGCGCTATCATGAAGCATGGTTAGTGAACAATGAACAGGTATAATCAAGCGCATATCAAAGAATAGAGTAAACCAATCATGCATGGCAAATAAATCAATCGATCAGTCAATCAATCATGAAGTCAAGTATGTGGGGCCCCCACCAAAGCCCGATTTATTTTTATATGAATTAATTCCATAAATTCCATTATTTAGAATAACAGAATTAAATTCATACTTATTTTAAAACATTTTTTTAAAAAAAACATGGGAGTTATAAAATTTGCTTGCCAGAAAAGAAAATGGCAGCAAAGTTTTATTTAAAAACGGGATTTTTGATACCTAAGACTCTAAGGATGAAAAACTTGGATTATTTAAAGAAATGGACTTTGAAAGCCATTTTAAAAAAAAACAAAAGGAAGAAATGGAAGGTGGCACGTGGCCAAGGGTGGCCATGCATAGAGGTGGCCATGTAGAGAAAATTCCTTTATGGACCCCTCCTAGAGGATCACTTCTGCTGGAATGCACTAAGAGGTACCAATATTTGACCCTTCCATCCTGTCACTGCATTTTCTAGTAGGAGGGGCCACCATTCTCAATAGCATGAGATTTCACGAGAGCACTGAACACTTCACTCTCTGTGTTGAAAGATGGAATCGCAGGGCCTGAATCTGGGAGTACTGTAGAAGTGTTCACAGAGGTTTTCTCCCTCATCAAATTGAAATAGATCATGACGGCTATAGGCTTGAGAAAAGGAAGGCCTCTTTTCCGCGGTAGGTCCAGAATTCAGAGACAAAGCAGCTGCCTCGCGCTCCATGGTAGAAAGCTTTGGGTAATTTGGAACCATCTAGACGCACTCATTACAGGTGCTAACCATTTAAATCCATAAGAGGCTTAGGATACATCCAAGAACCATCTAGAGAATCTAGTTTCTCTGCTGTGGACTTGAATCCACCTTCCAGGTTCATTCGAGTCACATTGAGAGGTGGCGTGTTGACCATCTGGAATCCATAGCTGGAAACACACTGACTTTAGGTCCCAACCGTGTACATGCTCGGGCTACGGATCTTACGGTCAAGCCTCTTGGAAGCCCGCTCTGACTGCAGCAGCACCGGTGACTGCTCCCGCTGCACTTCTTGTTATCCCCTCCACTGATAATTTAACTTATCATCTAAGCCAGAGTGGTTAGATGAAACCATGCCTGATGATTGCCTCATATCAGGATTTTCGCGTACTCGAGACCCAGTGTGCCGGATACGTCGAGGTTTCCTCTGAAATCCACCAGAATCTGCCCGAGAAGACTCAGGAACTGGAAGTGATGATCTTGGCCCAGAATTCTTAACTGTAAACATATATTTTCTGCCTTTGCCAGCAGATATTGGGCCCTGAGCCTTTGACCCACTTAAATCTCTTTCCCTTGAAAAAGATTGGGATGATGTGGATCCATTTTGTGGTAGGCTTTCAGATCCTCTGGCATTGGAATCCATGTATATATGAAGCTTCATCTTCGGCATCTCGCGGACCTTGTACTATAACATGAAAACCATTTTCTCTGAATCGCTAGCTTACATGCATCCTCAGCATGTAGTCTTCTGGCACCAATTTGAACACAAAAGGTGGAAAGAATGCCTGTACCTGAGCCAACATCCACTACAACTTTGCCAACAATAGTACCCAAAGGCTGCGTAGTTACTGCCTTATATGCTACAGTACTCTCCGTTCCTACTCGCTTCATAGCAGAAACATGAACCCAGGTAACGTTGCGACTAGCAGCAAATTTCTCCGAATCCTGGTACACAGACGAGAATCCTCATACAGATTGGTGAAATATTTGAGTATGGAAGTGGGTATATTCATGCATAGAAAGCGGCAAAGTGATGAAATGGGTATGGGAGTTTGGTTTATTAGGTGATGGGATGGAAATGGCTGTTGATGGACAGTGGGTATGAATAATGGAGAGATGGCATGATGGAGGTGTAAGCTGCCGACAGTGAATGCTATCACATAAGGTAAATTGTCTGTGTGGACTAAGGCATTGGGGAATGCAAGCTTATAAAGAGAGAAGGGTATGATGGGTACCATGCATGGGGATGAATGGTATGAAGGAAAATGGGTATGGAGGTAAAGAGAAATGAGATAGAAGCGGGCATGTGCATGGTGTGTGATGAATGAGGAGTGATGAAATGGGTATGAAAGGGTAGAGAGAGAAAAGATGGTAGGAAATGGGTGTGAAGAGTGGAAGCGTGAGTATAAACGTGAGTAGGGATGAGCTTGAGTGGGTTTAGGAATGAGAGGTGTCTAATGGGATGAAGGTAGCTATACTGGGTATTTGAGAATGTGAACATGGAGGATGGGTGTGATATGGCATGGAGAGAGGAAATGATATGGTCATGGAGAGTAGAAGCATGAGTGCGAGTGGTGATGAATTTATGTATAGAGATGGGTGTGAAGGAGATTATTGATGATGAAGTTGACGAGTGAGAAGGTCATGGCCAAAAGTGGGAAGGAAAAGAAGCATAGAAGACGTGGATTAAATGGAAAGGTGCAGTGGCATGAGCACAAGAGTGGTTTAGAGACAAATTGGGAGGGTGTGGGCCATTCTCATCACAGTGAAGCCCATAGGATACTCTCATATCTTGGTTACAACAATTCATGTCGCAAGGAAAGCCCATGTATTCTAATTGCTTCATCAATGCTTCGGCATGACCTGTTCGACTGAGCATAAAGACAACACGATAGTATGCAGCAAACACGGTGCAGAGGAGAAATATTGAGGAAAATAGCGTGAATCAGGACTCCTCCTTCCTATATTGGCTGAAATCTGCTGACGGAGCCTCTATAACTTGACTTGTTCCAAAGTCCGATTTTGAATATGATGGGATGATCTGATGGCCCAAGGATAACAATGGGAAAACCGTCTTCAAACAAACAGGAACTGTGACTTTCCTTCATCAATTCTCACACCTTAAAGAACCCAGAGACATGATATAAATAGGAACAAATTTGACCATCCGATGTCATAATCAACAACACCCTGGAACAACACAAAAATCCTTTCCAGAAGAAGAGAAAGTTCATCTCTCGCTATAAGCCAAGAACAGGGGAAGATAAAAGGGAGGGATAGACTGAGATAAAAAAAAACTAAAAAAAGCAATTTAATAATAATAAAAAAAATATGATTCAGTCTTCATCTCATGACAACCAATGAGTTGGAAGAAACAGGTGGGGTGAATGAAAGAAGTTGCAAATGCAAACAAGAAACATAACTGCAAATGTCAAAAGGTCAAGACCAAGTAAACCTCAATGGAAACCAAACAAAAGAGAATGAACACATTAAGACCCTTTCAAAACAAACCAGAAAATCAACAAGAAGAACAATGTAGAACAACCCAAAAAAAAACAACATGGAACAAGGTGAATGTGAAACTTACCCCGATCTCACCTGCAACCCCTCTTCGTCCTCTGTTATCTCCTCCTTCTCCCGAAAAACCACCTTCTGGAGACCCCCTCTGGCTTGATGCCCAAGTTAGAAACCTCTCTCTCTCTAATGGAAACTCTCTCCTTCTCTCATCGAAACTCTCTTCCTCCCTCACTTCAATGGAAAATCCCTCCCCAGCAGCAAAGCACCTTCCTCTTCCTTCAAGCTTTTTCCTCTCCAGCAGCAAAGCACCTTCCTCTCTCTGTGGTCCCCCCTCTCTCTACCCAAAAGTAACCAAACAAAAACTCCTGCCTCCCAAAAAAAATCTCTGCAGCCTCCCTAACAGAAAAGATACCCCATACTCCAAAATCCTTCTTAACAGCAGCCAAGGCACCCTCCCTCTAGCTGCAGCTGGCCTGCTACCTCAACAGAAACGCACTCCTCTCTGAAGATCCCCCCCAGGTGTCAACCATTCATTGGCTCCTTCAAAAAGCATTGTCTGATTCCATAGTAGCCAACTAAGAGATGCCATGTGGTCTCTTAGGGTTGCGACACTTGGCAACACAAGCTGCATAAAAGTGAGAAACCGAGCCCCAAAATGGGGGTCTACAAATATGCCCCTCTTCGGTAGAGTTCACGAGTGTAAGGAATATGAACACTGAAGTGAAAGGTAGGTGTGAATAGTGAGTGGAATGAAGTGAACTCTACCGAAGAACCAAGGAGACCCCCATAGGGACACCAGCAAAACACGAATTCGCTTAGGCTGACAGACTAACACAAAGGCTCTAATCCTAAAACAAAATGATGTATCAAAACGCCTCCGAAGTCACACTAAGGATCCAAGCTCCCTCTAAGATGTCTCCCGAAAGTGACTCGAAAAACCAAATGCTAGAGGTGAGTAACAGTCGAACCACCCTGGGGTACGGACAAGAATGCGTCTAAAGGAGACTGCCCTATGCGGACTACATGATGAATATACGATAAGCACAAGGTAACGAAGTGAGGAGGACAAGAACAAGTGTAAATCCAATGAAGGTGAGACACGCAATGTCACTGAATAGGAATGCTAGGAGCTGTGACTCTATATGACAAGACTGACGCTAAACACTAAACTAGGAAACAACGGCTCTGGAAGCCAACCAAAAACTAACTCTAAATGCTAAACTGAGAATAACAGCTCTGGAAGCAAACCAAAAACTAACTCTAAAAACTAAACTAGAAAACAACAACTCTGGAAGCCAACCAAAAACTAACTCTAAATGCTAAACTGAGAATAACAGCTCTGTAAGCAAACCAAAAACTAACTCTAAAAACTAAACTAGAAAATAACAGCTCTGGAAGTAAACCAAAAACTAACTCTAAATGCTAAACCGAGAATAACAGCTCTGGAAGCAAACCAAAAACTAATTCTAAAAGCTAAACTAGGAAACAACAGCTCTGGAAGCCAACCAAAAAAAACTCTAAAAATTAAACTAGAAAATAATAGCTCTGGAAGCCTAAACAAACCGACAGTAACGACTCTGCAAGCCTAAACAAGATGATAGTAATGGCTCTGGAAGCCTAAACAAGATGACGATAATGGCTCTGGAAGCCTAAACAAGATGAAAATAACGACTCTGGAAGCCTAAACAAGATGACGGTAATGACTCTGGAAGCCTAAACAAGATGATAGCAATGGCTCTGGAAGCCTAAACAAGATGACAGTGGTGGCTCTGGAAGCCTAAACAAGATGACGGTAATGGATCTGGACGTCGAAACTAAAAAGTGATGATGATGACTCTGAACGTCAAACTGAGAAGTGATAACGACTCTGAACGCCGAAACCGAGGATGCGACTCTGAATGTCGATCTGAAAACCGATGATAG
>JAJJMF010027896.1:0-11519 GCA_022058775.1 Vitis hybrid cultivar | reverse complement strand
AGAAGTGATAACGACTCTGAACGCCGAAACCGAGGAGGAGACTCTGAATGTCGATCTGAAAACCGATGATAGCTCTGAGCGCCGAAACTGAGAAGTGATGATGATGACTCTGAACGTCAAACTGAGAAATGATAACGACTCTGAACGCCGAAACCGAGGAGGAGACTCTGAATGTCGATCTGAAAACCGATGATGGCTCTGAACGCCAAAACTAAGAAGTGATGATGATGACTCTGAACGTCAAACTGGAGAAATGGCTCTGAACGCCGAACTGAAAAATATGACATGATGACTCTGAATGTCGTAAACCGTGAATGAACGGCGGCTCTGAACGCCAGACTGTAAGGAAACAATGTGGGGGAAATATGCCCCAGTGTGGCATGCCACTGCAAATCTCAAACTGCTAGAAATGGCTAAGAGGGGCTCTACGAGTCTCGAACGACGCACCACTAAGAGCTCATGTCACCGAAGAACTCAGGAACAACGGTCAGTGAAGCGAATACAATATATCTCAGCCGAGTGATGGAAACTGCGACGGACAGGTGAGAGAACGATCGCCTCCATGGCTAAATGAGGGAAATATGCCCCAGTATGGCATCAGATGTACCCGATCTGCCCTGATGACCCGAGAATAACACCATGGGGATGCATAAAAGACCTGATGTGTACCGCACTGAAATGATGACGTGGGGATCCAGGCACTCGACATAACCCCATCCAGGAATCACGACTACATCAAAGAGTATGAATCTGGCTGAACAAGTCAAGAGAGGCTCCTCGGAGTATCAGGACAAAATGAAATCAATCATCAACCTGGCGTGTATCTCATAACCGTGGATGATCATGTAAACCAGTGGGGATCTATAAATCTCGATCAAGATGGGGAATATGCCCCAGTGTGGCATTGGAAATGTAACATGTCGAAAAATCAGATGAGCTCAAATCATCTATGCCTGCAACTGGCTAGATGGCTCTCGATAGGCTCCACTAAGGAATCATCGCGAGGATAGCGAATATATCATCATCCCTGCATACATCTCGCAGATAAGGATAAGCACGCAACTCCCTCATGATCTGTAAATCTCATCCGAACGGAAATATGCCCCTGTATGGCATCGAAATGTAGGATAGGTCGGAGATCAGATAGCATGGAATCATCTATCCTAGAACATGTGACCTCTGCGAAAATCCATAAAGATCCTCCGAAACGGAATATGCCCCAGTATGGCATCTGATGTGCGACAAATCAGGAAAAACAGGTAACATCGAATCATCCATCATCAAACACGTGATCCTGGTAATCCAAACACGGTCGAAACGGATCTAAACATCTGAGAAGTGTCTCCCAGAAGAAAATGCATGGCAAATATCTGGATGTCAACCGAATCTCAAACACCTGTCCACATAGAAGCCGTAGAAGACGATATCTGATCCCATGGCCTCAGGGTGGTCTTAAGACACGGGACGTAATGTAGGCTAGGGTGATAGGGTGTGTGAAATGCAACATGTACAGAAAATCCTGTGAGCCCTGGACCTGAGGGTGTCTAATGTGAATATGATGTCAATGAGGAAACAAGTGAAGCAAACCAAACTGATAATGAGATATGTAATGGTGATACGAAGGGAATATCAAACCCGAGATGGGTCGTGGTAAGAAAAGAATAAGAGGTGAAGTGAGAATGACGAATCAGAAGCGAAAAAGAGGACGATGATAATGAAGTGAATAACATCAAAAGGAGTGATGATCAACTCAGATCATATATGCAGGGAAGTCATGTCAACTACGAACATAATGATGGAATGGACAATGACCCAGAGCTCCTAAGAGAAAGTCACTCATCTCGCTCACAAAATATGCAACAAAATGAATACAAAGCCTAAGGGATCCCGGGAAGCTCACATACGAATTCCCGCCAACAAACACAATCAATCAAGTGACCCTCGAACATCAATACATACTCAGTGATAGATAACAATGCACACATGTTTTTATTTCTTTTTCTTTCTCTTTTTTTGGTGTTTTTTTTTTTTTTTTTTTTTTTTTTTTTTTTTTTTACAACATACAAATGAACTCTACATGATCTGAATGCATACAAAGAAAACCCAAAGACGGGATCAAAAATGAATAAACATGTCCTCAAATATCAATATATCACAAACTCAATCTAATGAGATGAGGTGACCTTCTCAAACTGAGGATCCCTGGATCAGTATCCGTGGGATAAATAGTGGAAACGACATGACTACCCTCCATGTGATGAAATGAGGAGGATCACAACTCAGGGTGGAAGAAAATGATGCAAATGAGCAGTAGACAGGGTAAATAAGATGAGACGAATAACACAACTGATGAGGTGAGATGAAAATGCAGTGATGCAAACATATAGAGAATATAATGAGGAAAATGCACCCCTAGGTCCAAGGCTCGTGAAACTCCTAAACAATGCATGCATACACTAGAGGGCCCCTATCCCGGTGAGAAAGTGTGAGCAAGGCAATAAGAAAGAAAGGCTATAATGCGCGCGCGAGGCTCAAATGGGCTAGCAATGGACTATATATATCAGAAGAGGGACAAAGGGATATGGCTAACCGAAATGATGGCCACCCATCCTGCGACCATGGTCTCAAACATAGTACCTCTTTAGCTGATCCACATTAGTCGGCTCTGAGAATTGGTTTCCATTTAAATCCATCAGCCATGCAGCGCCCTCTGGAGTCAACTCCCTGATGAAATAAGGTCCGCTCCAACTGGGTCTGAACTTCCCTCTAGGATCTCTGATCAATCCCCTGATGACTCTCAAGACTAAATCACCCACATGCAGTGGTCTCGGCTTGACCCGCTTTTTGAAAGCGCGGGCCATCTTCCCCTAATATGCACAAACGTGGTCTACTGCTCTCAATCTCCTCTCATCTAGGAGATTGAGCTGATCAAACCGAGCCTGAGCCCAATCTGTCTCGGGAATCTGCTGCTCTAATGCTACTCTCAATGATCCCATCTCAATCTCAACGGGTAGCACTGCCTCCATGCCATACACCAATGAGTATGGTGTGGCTCCTGTAGAGGTGCGAAAAGAAGTCCGATATGCCCACAATGCGAAAGGGAGCTTCTCTGACCAATCCCGAGAAGTCTCAACCATCTTCCGCAATATCCTCTTAATATTCTTATTCGTGGCCTCTACTGCCCCATTCGTCTGCGGCCTGTACGCAGTCGATCTATGATGCCGGATGCTGTATCTCTGTACTAAGGTGTCAACCTCTGCTCTGAAATGTACCCCTCTATCCGAGATCAACTCGTGGGGGACTCCGTAGCGACAAATGATGTGTGATCTAATGAAACTGGCAACTCCAGATGATGTCAATCTCGCATACGAAGCAGCCTCCACCCACTTGGTGAAGTAATCAATAGCAACCAAGATGAACTCATGACCACTGGAAGATTTCGGTGAAATCTTCCCGATGATGTCGATGCCCCACACAGAAAATGGCCATGGTGAAGTCAGTGCATGCAACTCGGAGGGCGGCAAGTGAATGAGATCTCCGTGTATCTGACATTCGGGACATCTTTGAACAAACTGGCAGCAATCTGTCTCCATAGTCAACCAAAAATAGCCAGTCCTCATGATCTTACGAGCCAACATATGTCCTCCCATATGTGGTCCGCAAACTCCCGCATGAACCTCTCTCATCACTCGATCAGCAGAGGCGCGATCCAAACATAATAGCAGTATCCCATCAAGTGATCGTCTATATAGCGTCTCGCCACAAATCACGAATCGGGTGGCCAACTGTCTCAATGCCCTCCTATCCTTGGCCGTGGCGGCCTCAGGATATACGCCGAGTCTCAAAAAGTGATATATGTCATGATACCAGGGCAAACCATCGTCTATCTCCATATCATCAATCAAACAACAATACGCAGGAGCAGATCTCGACTCAATCAACAAAGGGCGAACAGTGGCATCAGCGGGAATGTCGATCATGGAAGCTAGAGTAGCTAAAGCATCAGCAAACTGGTTCTGCGCTCTAGGCAGATGTGTATATCTCAAATCCTCAAATCTCGCGACCAGTAGCTCCAAATACGCGTGGTAAGGCCTAAGCTTCACATCTCTAGTCTTCCACTCGCCCTGAATCTGTCTCAATACCAGATTGGAGTCACCAAACATCTCCATCTGTCTAATCCCAAGCTCGAGGGCTGTCTCTAACCCCAAGATACATGCCTCATACTCAACAATGTTGTTCGTGGCCGAATGTCGATCCGAGAATGCCAAACGAACAGATCTGGGAATGTGATCACCATGAGGGGATATCAACCAAACGCCTATCTCGTATCCAGAATGGTTGGCTGCACCATCAAAGTACATGCGCCAACCCGACAGACTAGTCGCAGCTGCGACATCCTCGTCTGGAAAATCATCGTCAATAGCTCTGGCATCAGAAACTGGTAATGAGGCTAAGTGATCTGCGACAATGCTCCCTCTGATGACTTCTGAGTGACATAATGAATGTCAAACTCAGTCAGAAGTACCAACCATCTCATAAGGCGACCAACTAGAGCGGGCCTATCAAACAAATATCTCAAGGGATCAAGACGAGATATCAAATGCACTGAATACTAGGTCATGTAATGTCTCAATCGGCGAGTGGCCCAAACCAATGCCAAGCAGTAGCGCTCAATCGTGACGTATCTCGTCTCGTAATCTAACATCCTCTTACTCAGATAATAAATGGCTCGATCCTTGCCCGAATCATCGAGCTGAGCCAACATGCATCCCAAAGCCAAATCTGAGACTGATAAGTATAGGAGTAAAGGACGACCTGGTGTAGGAGGCGCCAACACTGGAGGGGACAACAAGTACTCTCTGATCCTCTCAAATGCACGCTGACACTGATCATCCCACAGTAGGTTGACTCTTCCTCAAAAGTCGGAAAATGGGCTCGCAGATGTCTGTCAATCTGGCTATGAATCTACTGATGTACTGAAGTCTGCCCAGGAAGCCTCTGACCTCTCTCTCTGTCCTCGGTGCAGGCATGTCAAGAATGGCTCTAATCTTGTCCGGATCTACCTCTATGCCTCTCTCACTGACTATGTATCTTAAGAGTTTCCCAGAAGTCACTCCAAAAGTGCACTTCTTGGGATTCAGTCTCAATCTGAACTGTCTGATCCTCTCAAAGAACCTCTCCAGAGCTGCTAAGTGATCTGATCTACCTCGGGATTTCACTATCATGTCATCTACATAAACCTCGACATCCCGATGCATCATGTCATGGAAGAGGGTGGTCGCTGCTCTCTGATGTGGCTCCTGCGTTCTTCAATCCGAATGGCATGACTCTATAGCAATAAGTACCCCACTCGGTAATGAAGGACGTCTTCTCCATGTCCTCTGGAGCCATCAAGATCTGACTATACCCGGAAAATCCGTCCATAAAGGACAACATCGAGTGACCTGCTGTACTGTCAACTAACATGTCGATGTGTGGGAGAGGAAAATCATCCTTAGGACTGGCCTTGTTAAGATCTCGGAAATCAACACAGACTCTCACTTTGCCGTCCTTTTTGGGAATAGGGACGACATTGGCCAGCCACTCCGGGTACTCGACCACTGATAGAAATCCCACACTGAGTTGCTTCTGAATCTCCTCTTTCACCTACAAGCTCCAACGAGGGTGCAATCGTCTCAACTTCTGCTTAACCGGTCTGGCATGGGGCAGAAGTGGCAAACGATGCTGGACGATAGATGGATCAAGGCCCGGCATGTCCTCATAGGACCATGCAAAGACGTCCAAATATGCTCTGAGCAACTGGATGAGGCTGTCCCTCTCATCTGTAGATAGATCTGACCCGATCCTCAACTCCCTAGGCTGATCTGCAGTGCCAAAATCAACAATCTCTGTGTCACCTACAGCCGGTGAAACCCTCTGATCAACGGGATCCGAATCGGAAACAGAAGATGAGTCATCATCTGAGTCATGCTGTGCAATCTCATCATCAATATCAAAAATCTGTGATGTGGGTGAAGATGGTGCAGATAAATCAATATCACAAGAGGCAGACAAATACTCAAAAATGCTCAAATCCATAGATGAAACATCGGAAACAATGTCAGAACGGGAGACGAACCTCGACAGAACGTCAAATGAAAGAGGTGGGTCCACAAAGTCGGACGCTCCCTCAACAATGCCAACATGGCTATCAATCAAATCATAAAAAACTATAAGGTCCTCAACGGACTCCAAAGCAGGGACAGTCAGGATCTCCTCAACGATCTCGATGAAAGACACCCCGAAAAGATCGAATGGTGAAGTGAGCCCAGGATGAACTCTCTCCTCGATCGGGCTCAGGCTCAGGGCGAGCATCTCGTCGATGTACTCGTCATGTGGGGTAGCTCCGTCCACTACGTCCCCGACCTCAGCAAGGGTCCCATGCTCATCGATCTCATCAGGAAAACAAAGCGTCATAAGGCTCGTGCGATCCGGAGAAGAAGGAGCAATCAACACAGAAGTCGAAGGACCAGGGGCTCCATCTCTCAATCGTAACTGCTGGACAAGGCGCTGAAGCTCGGCCTCCTGAGTGGTGCTAAGTCCTCCAATGGTCACGTCTGCACGGGTCAATGGCTCTGATGCCCTCATAAAATAATCAGATAAGCTCCCGGTGTATGGGCGAAGAGGATAGTAGAAAGGTGTGTGGATCAATCGAGCCCTCACTCTCTCCTTGCGCAAAAGCGCCATGTAGAGATAATCGGCCTCAGTGGGGATGAACCCGAGTCCGAACGGTACGTCGTGATCAGGGATGGCTATGAACTCGCTCGGTCCATGCTGATGTCGACCCAACCCCATGCCGGGTAGATAGGACATGCTCCGCATAATATCGAGCACCACCGTGCTCCCATGCCGGTCAAAGGACATGGCCACAAAATCCCGGCAGAAATCCTCTATCTCCACAGTCTGCACCTCATCGAAGGTGAATCCCGTCAGAAAAAGATCGTCATCAGTGTGACTAATCTCGAGCACAGGCTCAGCAGCAATGAACATGTCTCCCACAGACTGCACCACGACGACCTGACCATCGTGAATAAACTTCACCTTCTGGTGAAGGGAAGAAGGAATGGCCCCGGCTCTGTGGATCCATGGTCGGCCCAGAAGCAGGTTAAAGGATGTAGGAATCCTCAAAACCTGGAATACAGCGACAAAAGTGGCCGGACCGATCAACAACTCGATCTCCAATGTACCCATGACCTCTCTACGGGTGCTGTCATAAGCGCGAACGGTCTGAGTGGATGGGCCGAAATCAGATGGTGCGTATCCAAGAGCGATGGCGGTGGCCAAAGGACATACGTTCAGGGCCGAGCCATTGTCCAAAAGGACAGATGGGACTCGGCGGCCTGAACAACCAACAGATATGTAGAGCGGACGAGTGTGGTCTGAGCCCTCCGGTGGCAAGTCGTCATCGGAAAAGACGATACAAGTGGCTCTGCCAGCCGTCATCATATGAATGAGTCCCTCAGGAGTGGTCGTGGTATCGACTCTAATCTGGCTCAGAGCTCGAGTCAGTGCATCCCGATGAGTACTGGAGGACGCTAAAAGGCTTCAGATAGAAATACGAGCCTGAGTGCTCTGCAACTGCCTCAAAATCTCGTCATCCTCTGCTCTGACCTCCTCCTGGGAAGCAGATGTACCCTCAACTGGCCTAGCTGCCGCGGGAGGTGGCTGTCTCACTACTCTCCCTCCCCGGAGGATATACTGAACGTCCGGAGTCTGAGAAATATCAACATGTGGAGCTCGAACCTCCTCAACATCTGGGATCAGAATGTACGGTGCCTGAACGCTATAGCGTGTGAATGTCAGAGGCTCGGAAGTGGCCGCCTGTACAAATGCTGCCTCAGGAACTAATCGGAATGGAGAAGGCATCTGTGGCTTTAGAGTCACCCCACTCGTCTCGTAAATCCCAGCTGGCATGATAGGCTCTGGGTCTGGATCATCCCAACTCAACATATGGACATGATCATCAGTCTCATCGAAGTCCAAGAAATGAATACCACCAGCTGGTGGAGGAACTGCATGTGTGGTGTGGGTAGGTAACGGGTTTGTGGTCACACTCGGCTGACCCAAGTGTACCAAACCCTGGTCTATCAGATCCTGAATAGTGTGCCTCAGAGCAGTGCATTGATCGGTCTCATGTCCAGACCCCTGATGATAAGCACAGTGTAAATCCATCCTGAACTGAGCTGGAATCGGCTGAGGTAGCGGCCGAGGGGTGAGAGCAGTCAATAAACCGGTCTCTATAAGCTTCCGAAGAGCCTGGCTCAACGGCATGCCTATCTGTGAAAACTGTCTCTGCGTCCTCGAAGCAAACGGAGCAGAAGTCTGCTGGGCTCCAGGTCGGGGATAAGGCGCCGCAGGTCTCGCGGTGAACTGAGCAGCGTAGCATGGCTGCCCTGTGGCTGTGTAGGAGACCGCGGGTCTCTCAATGCCCTAAGTGGCGTAAGAAGGTAAAACCAATGTCTGAGTCTGATATGTCTGATCAAAAGTCGGACGAAGTGCCCGTGGCCTGTACTGATGAGATGCATAGGAAGAATGAGGCTTGGAAAACTGTGGGATCGGTTGATGGCGTCTGAGAGGCCTCTGACTGGATGAACTGATGCGCCAACCTCTGTCGGTCTCGGTCCTATGAATGGTTTCTTCCCCTTAACATCACTAGGGGAAGAATCTGCCCATAAACCTCTCGTGATGCCGTCCTCAACATCATACAAAGCCATAACCAGAGACCCAAAATCTGCGAACGGGACCCCGACCACATGTCTAGCGATCCTCGGCTGTAGGCTCCTCAAAACCATCTGAATCTGGTCTCTCTCTGATGGTCTATCCACTATCTCAGCTATCTTCCCGCGCCAGCGGGAAATGAAAGAAGAAACAGACTCCTCTGTCCTCTGCCTCAGAGCCTCGAGCTCTCTCCTCGATACGTCTACAACAGTGTTAAACGAAAACTGTCGTAGGAACTCCTGGGCCAAGTCATCCCATGTACGGCGTCTCGAGGACTCCAGAGACGCAAACCAGCGCTGAGCCGCCCCACTCAGAGATAGGGGGAAAAGAGTGATCATCTGAGGCTCGTCCAATCCATGAGCCCTCATCACGGTGCTGTAAAGTCTGAGGTGGAGGCGCGGACAACCAATACCAGTGTACCTCTCAATATCTGGCATCCTGAACTTAGCCGGCAAGCTGGCTACCGGCATACCCCCAAAATCATCCCAAACAACTGATCCATCTGACACTCTCATCTGCCTCATACACTGCTCGATGCGGTCCATGCGCGCATGCGTGTCATCAGCGACAACGGCCTGGGCGACTACGGGTGGAGCGATCTCAGAATGCCCGTGTAATACATATGGTGATGCCTGATGCACTGAAGGAACGGGTGGGGGTGGTGGAGGTGGGTGTGAGTCATATGGCGTCTCATCCTGAACTGTCGGTGGTCTACCTTGCTGACCACCGATCTCCTGCCTGAGGCTAGCCAAAGCCTCCTGGATAGAAACCATGGTAGCCGTGAACTGATCGACCGTGACAACCTGCTGATCCATATCTGGTGTATCTGAAACCCGAACTAATCTGCCCTCTACTCTGATCCACGAAACTATACCCAGACTGAGACTAAAAATCCTAATCCTGAAAGTACTCCTCCTCTGCTCTGATCCACAAAGGTATATCAAGACAAGGAACAAAGGTCCGATCCTACAAAGCACAAAGAACGGAATAAGGATATGGCTCGGGGAATGTATAGAAGAAAAGATAATCTGAACAGGAACAAGCAAAGCATCCAAGTGAAGATGAGCGGTTCGACCGTACTCAAACTCGTCATGATCTCAGTGCACTCTCAACTGGAGACTAAACAGAGGGAAAATCGGATCCAAAACTGCGACTACAGAGGCACGGAAAGCCCTCAGATGCACCCACGTGTAGGGAGGGAATCCTAATCGAAAGATCTACGGCTCAACCTACAAGGTCAAGGTGGCTCTAAATGGATAAGGGTGGACTTTAAAATATCCCTAGCAAAAGCGATCATACCCTCCGGCGGTATGCAACCCTCTGCACGTCTCCGAAGAGATGGGGCGCTTCCATGCAAGGTGGTCATCACCTCCACACATGCACTACCTCGCATCCCAGGGGGTTTCCTATGGTGAAACCTCTCAAACTCTCAACACTCAATAGTCTACTAGCGTGCACAGTGATGGTGTGGGTGCATCCGAAACCCTAAGAAGCTAAAGCAGGATATGAAACACACTGGCCACATAAATATTTATGAAACCTAGCTCCGGGCTATATAGGTCTTCAATGATCGGACTCCAATCGACATCAAAGTGTCGCTCTCCTCCAGAATGCTCCCGTACATCGATATAGCCCGTCGCTAGACCCTACTCCTGATCTCTGGCTCGGTCAGAGAGCAAACACACAGAAGGTCTCACACTTGCAATAGTGAGAACCGGGATGAAAAGAATGACCGAAACCAAGAGAGTTGGAGGTAAGGGGATATATATGCGACCCACATAGACAAGTGACATGCAATCAAGCAGAAGAAAGGCAGTCACGCGTCATACAGTCAAGCAAAGTACAGGATATATCACTCATGTCCACACAAAAAGCTACAACTATCAGGATGAATAGCGATATGAACATCATGCTCAAAAGACGATCAAGATAATATGCCAGTCAGAGAAAACAACATAGCCAGCTGAGTGTGTACAACGGTGAGTGTATGCATGTGAAGTGATCAGAATAATCATGACAAAATCAGGATCAATGCGCTAAGCAACACGAAATGATCAATCAATATAATCAGCATGTCAAAATCTCAAATGAATATATCAATGAAGCACAGAGAAAATTGCTATCTCGGAATCCTCTATCAATACGAATCAATCATCATAATCAGCATGTCAAATATCTCAAACAAATATATCAATGAAGCACAAAGAAAATCACTATGTCAGAATCTCCAATCAAGATAATCGACCAATCCAATCAATCATGTCAATGTCCCAAGTGAAAACTCGGGAACCCTCAATGTGCAATCAAGAAGTGAGTACCCACTGATAGACTCATCAAAAGCCATGTTCGCTTCATCTTAAGTTCAAGCTTGACCCTCTAAAAATCCCCAGTGGAGTCGCCATTTTGTGGACCCCGCATTTCGGACTCAATGCGTTTCCCACTCGATGGCGAGCTCGATTTTTATTTCGAAAAATTGATTTTTATTGATTATTTGAAAATGACTTGGAGTCGCCACTTATTTTTGTTTTATTTTTAAAGGGTAAACAAAATAAGAAAGAAAAACCCTAAGTGTGACTCCTTATTTTGGAAAAGGTGGTCTGTGAAAAACCGGATCGGGTTCGGGGGTCAGGTTACTTATCGGGAAGGTACGGTAAAAACCGTAGCACCCCTCTAAGTCCCTAAAGTCGGGTCTCTACTAATAGAATGAAGCTGACATGACAATCAATGAGAAAATCAATAAACACTCAAATCTAATCATGCAC
>JAJJMF010027891.1:136815-148744 GCA_022058775.1 Vitis hybrid cultivar | reverse complement strand
TCAAGCCCACTTTCATATTCTAACCCTTTTTTTAGGCCCATTTTTACTAAGGTTTAAAGTATTAGTCAAGTTCAATACGAGTCGACATAGTCATATTCATCTTGACTAAGTCTAAGATGATTTTGACACCTAAGTTACAATTTACAATATTGAGCATTGAGTTGATGTTAACTTGTCTTGAATTGTCTAATTCCTTTGATTCTTCGAAAAAAAACATGTTTGACTCAAATCGAGTTTCGGATTCAACCCCAATACCTTAAGTTAGGTCATAAATCTCTCTTCTTCTTTGTCTTCAACCACAAAATCGCCCTTCTTGGTTGCCTTCTACTACTATTATGAAAATGGAAGTTGAGAAGCGCCAACAAATATGTTATTTCTTCCTCCAATTATCATCTTCAAATCTTTTTGCTATTGGCAACATCTTGAATAGTGATGAGGTTTTTTTGCTAGCGATGACGTATTAATAGTAGTACTTTAGCCCTTGAAAGCTTGAGATGGAAGAGTCATCCTTAGAGAAGAAGATTCAAATTTGGAAAAAAAAAATGGGTATTGTGTATTTTTTTTCCATACTAATGATATTTATGGTATTATATTATAATATTATCCGGGATTTTGGATTACTAATTAGGTGTATGGGCTAAAGATGGGGTTTAAAAAATATTTATAGAAGATATTTCTATTGTTATAGTAACATGAATAATTATATGGTTATAAATATAAATGTTTGTGTGGACCCCGCATTTCAGCTCATGCACTTCCACTCAATAACGAGCTCGATTTTTTATTAGAAAAATGGTTTTTATTTAGTGAGAAAATGACTTGGAGTCGCCACTTATTTTTGGTTTATTTTTAAAATGGTAAACAAAATAAGAAAGAAAACCCTAAGTGCGACTCCTTATTTTGGAAAAAGTGATCTACGAAAAACCGGATCGGGCTCGGGGGTCAGGTTACTTATTGGGAAGGTACGACAAAAACCGTAGCACCCCTCTAAGTCCCTAAGTCGGGTCTCTACTAATAAGATGAGACAATCATGGCAATTGATGAGGGAATCAATGAATACTCAAAGTGATCATGCGTATATGAGAATCTAAACATTCAATAAAGAACCGACCGAAGTGAGAATGGGGCATACCTTGGCATCAATCAATCAATGCGCTATTAAGAAAGAGGGTTAGTACACAATTAAAAGAATAATCTCATGCATGTCATAGGGCGGGATAAAATCAATCATGCATGGCAATCCAATCAATCGATCAATCAATCAATCAATCAATTTATTAATTAAAATCACACATGTCGGGCTCCCACCAAAACCCGTTTATACTTGCATGAATTAATTTCGTAAATTCCATTGTTCGGAATTACAAAAATTAATCTTTGCTTATTTAAAACATTCTTTGCTTATTTAAAATATTTTGGGAATCAGAGAAAATTCGAAAGTGGCTTGCCGGAAAGAGGATGGCAACCAATTTTATTAAAAACGGAATTTTTCGAACCCAAAAAAATGCTAAGGGTAAAAATGGAAGAGTTGGAATTCGAAAAACTCAATTGGAAAAATATTATTTGAAAAGAAAAAAAAAAGAAGAAACATTTTTTTTAAATAAAGGATGGTGAATCTGAAGGTGACACGTGGCCTAGAGTGGCCATCCGGACCATGCAAGGGTAAATATGGGCTGTCACTAAGGAGGAAAGGTCTCCAACTGGGTGCAATTGTGTTGAGATCCCTCTATTGATGCTGGTAGTACTCTCATTTAATGAGGAGACATCTCAACGTGAAGTCAGCTCATCTTCAATGGAAACACATCATGAAGACCTCTGACGGCTTGGCCCCCCCACCCCCCCTTTTTTTTACTGTGCGCTATCTGAAGTTTCAATCATCATAGGATGAGGTCTCATCGGAGCTTCATTTGAAAATTTTGTATCGCTAGTTGCATGGCTGCACCCTACACGTGTCCCGTCCCCCTAAAGTTTTCAACCCGCCAGCTTGCAAGGCAATTTTCTGCATGGTTATATGCTGTTGTACTTGAGCTAAAATATTACTCAGCTCTAATTTTGCTGGTACACTGCCAGTTGTGGCATGATGCATTGTAGGAGTCTTATCACCCATTTTCAAGTCATTGAGCACAGCACAAACAATGTCAGTCACAGCTAAATTCTTCACAGAAACTCCCTCAAACATAACCCCATCCAACGCCATCTCATTACTTGCCTCCTGAACTCTTCTTTGGCCATGGATTCGTTGTAGCCGATGAAGTTGCTGCTGTTGCTATGTTGGCGTTCTACATCACATGAAAGAAGTGAGGACCTTTTACCCCCTAACTGAATCCGCAAGACCCTGAAATTTATACCTCCAAGATCTAGTGCATAATACTTCCCTCTCTCACTCCCATTCAGAAACCTATTAACAAAAGTGAAGAGCATTTTTGAGCTTGGAACCACCCTCAGATGCCAAATCCGCCTGCATCTCCACAGCCATAGCATTCGCCACCTGCCTCAACCTCCCCATCGACGTCTCACACGCCTCCTCAATGTCTTGCATGCCTGGGATCCAGGGAAGAGAGTGGGCGCGGCTGAGGGGGATAGGGATTGCGCTCAGCAATAGGATGATGGGTGCACTCAGGCCCGGTGTAGTCTTCATGTTCTATTTGGCCATATTTCTTCACCATAGCAAGCATCAGAATTTGAAGTATTCATTCAGAGACCGGTCTTGCATATAATTATAGGGGGTCTTCTTGTCGGCTTTGGATGCTTTCACCAGAAGGTGGTCATGCATAGGGGTGTAGAGAGAGGAAGTATGATGGATGAAAGATGAGATGGGATTATGGGTATGAAGAAAATTTAGGGTGAGAAATGAGCTTAGTAGGATGGTTTGACGGGTATAGTGGGTGATAATGGGTATTTGGAGGAAAATGGGTATGAGGATGTGAGTGGAAGTGGCCATGCATGGCCATGCAAAGGTGGTGGGGATAGGTTTGAATGAGTTTTCAAAAAATGAGCATGTGCATGGGAGGTTATGAAAGACGGGTATTGGAGATGGGAATGTATGAAGATGAGAGATGGCGGGTGAGGAATGGAAAAGCATGTATGTGGTGGGTATGTAGGGTCGTCCAAGGATGGGGGCATTGGGCTTGGGGGACGCTTGGAACAAAGAATGGGTATGGTGATTTGATTGAATGGGTATGAGAGATATAGATGGGTGAAGGTGTGCATGGGAACCAAGGTTCATGGAGGTTGATGGGAAATGGGTATGGGTATGATGGCCGGGTTTGCATGGGTCTCATGCACATGGATGGATAAATCTGAGATATTAACAAAGGTTTTGGAAGGAGCTTTGGGACAACCATGTATGCGCTGGAATAGGTGTTAAGAGAGGGTTAAATGGGTAGGCTTGATGGGTATGCATGAATGACCATGCATGCACGAGAACAAATGAGTATTAATTTGTTGACCAAATATTATAGCGTTTGCGTCAATCCCTCCTAGTAGCAAGGATACCCGCTCCACAGCAAGACTAAACATGTGGTCTTGGTCACCAACTCCAATTCCTTTTGGACACTTGGCAAAATGACCATGAATACTTAGGGCAATATCAGGGCTCTGCTGTGCAACGTGGACCTGGACTTTGCAGCTATTAGCTACCATTGATCACACCTTTTGAAAATCCCAAATCATCTACCTACTACAACTCCCAATTTCTTGCAAGCCAAATGCCTAGTTTTCAGAAGCTTGTTGCAATTTGCTAGCGAATTTCATGCACGAAACCCATTAGATTTGCTTCATGCATTGTGGTTTGATATTTCTGGGCAGCACGAACTATCTGATTAACCTCAAAAATTGCCTCAAATCTCCTCCATTTTCTAGGCACGAGGAGAAATAATACTCCGCTATAGATTTCCTCCAGTAAGAAGCGACCTGGCCAGATGGTAGATGTCGCTAATGATACACATACTGCATTAGTCGACGAGAAAATATACCATTATCAGAGGGGCTCATAGCAAATACTTCATATGTACCTCGTTGTTGCAGCCGATTCCTCATTTGTTGCTGCTGTTATTGCACGTCAATACCTCGTGTCTAGTGAATAGACTGCCAAATCTTTTTGAGTCTGCTG
This sequence comes from Vitis hybrid cultivar, assembly GCA_022058775.1. Lineage (NCBI taxonomy): Eukaryota > Viridiplantae > Streptophyta > Magnoliopsida > Vitales > Vitaceae > Vitis > Vitis hybrid cultivar. The sequence goes on along the minus strand of JAJJMF010027891.1, from coordinate 144,633 downwards.
ATTTTTGCATTTTATGCTGTTGAATCCAGACTTCTAGGTGCAGATATGACCTTGCAAGTGCGAAGGGTCCCCTCCCTGCATGCTCATTTCATCATCTTTCAGTCATACCCACGAGCAACTTACCAGATTTCCTTCGAGAACCTTTCTTTCTCACTGTTTCCTTTACTTTTTTTTTCCTCTTTCTATAACTTTTCCTTTCCATCGTTGTTCAAGTCACCTTCCAAAATAATATAAGACTTGGAGTGGTTGAAGTAGCCTAAATCTCGTCGGAGCAACTTTATTCTCCGATGACATCAAAACCTTGAGGATCTGTATTCTCGCAAGGGGTCACAGCAAGATTTCCTCTCTCACAGTCCATGCATTTAACACGGTCTAGGAACAACGAGTAGCCACAACAAGCGAGAAATAATGGAAACAGAGCATGAAAAACAACAGACGAGGATAGTCTCAACTAAGGGTTCACTCATGAGCCACCAGTGAGCCCTCCGATTAGGTGAGAATAAACACATCAAAATAAAACTATGGGCATGATTGTGGAATATTTCACAGTAGAAGCATGGCATATTAAGATTAACAACCTCATACATGAGTTCAGGATCATATCTCAACAAACAACAGGTGGCCTTCATTATCCACCCCCAAGCAAACCAACAAATATTCAAACATCAACGAGAGATATGGAAAAGAGATAACAACCAAAACATCAACAAGCCTGCAGTAACCATACTTGAGGAAGTTTTCCTCCAGCAAAACCAACAGGACATCCAAGCTTTTCTCCAGTAAGAAGTCTGCTACCTTTCTTCTGACTCCCTCTGTAAGTCGTCTTTCCTCTGGCCCCCTTCCTCTTCTTTTTCCTCTTTCAACCAAAGGATCCTTTCTAAAGAAAAATTCCTCCATTTCTTTTTTCCTCATTTCCAGATCCCCCCCTTTTGTGGCAGCAGGTGCTATCTTCCCGGGCAAGCCATTACCTCCCTTTGTTGTTCATCACATCAGCAGCATGGCTTCTCTCCCATCATCAGCATGGCCGGCCATCACGTCTTGCTACACATCCAATTTGGCTTCCCCCAGCAGCAAAGCCCCCCCCCCCCCACTTATCCTAGGTGTCGCCAGCTCTTCCAGGTGGCGAGACATCATCCTCGTCTTTGCTCTCTTAAAGGGGTCTACAAATATGCCCCTCTTCGGTAGAATTTACAAATGTAAGGAATATGAACACTAGAGTGAAAAGAAAGTGTGAATAATGAGTGGAATGAAGTGAACTCTACCGAAGAACCAAAGAGACTCCCACAGGGGCACCAATGAAACACGGACTTACTCAGGTCAAGAGACGAACATAAAAGCTCTAATCCTAAAAGAAAAGGATGTCTTAAAATGACCCTGAAGCTACACTAAAGGATCCAGACTCTCTTTAAGACGTCTCAATAAGTGACTTGAAAAACCATATCAAAGATGAGTAACGGTTGAACCACTCTGGAGTACAATAAGGAACGTGTCTCGAGAGGGTTGCCCTAAGAGAACTACACAGAAATGCCAAGTGTTGGGTGCCCAACGACATGACCGAAGTATGCGTCATAAACTCAAATGACTACGTCATGAGCAATGAAATGAGAAAGCTGGAAGAGCAATGACAAATAAGCGATAAGCACAGGGTAACACGATAAGGAAAACAAGGATAGACGCAAACCCATGAAGGCAAGATGTGTAATGCCAGTGAACATGAATGTAAAAAAAATTGTGACTCTGAATGATACAGTCGGGGAGAAATGACTCTGAACGTCAAACACGGAAAGATGATGACTCAAGGTGCCTGAACGAATATGTACAATGGCTTTGAACGCCGAACTAACGAATGACAGTGGCACTAAACGCCAAACAGAACAAAGGTTCTAAACACCAAAACTAAGAAAGATGATGACTCAAAATGCATGAATGGGTATGAAAAGCGGCTCTGAACGCCAAACTAACAGAAAAAACGTGGTAGTGGCGCTGAGCGTCAAATAGAACAGTGGCTTTGAACGCCAAAATTAAAGGAAAGAAATGACTCAAAAGGCCCGAATGAGTGTGCCCAATGGCTCTGAACGCCATAATGGAGGAAAATGGTGATGAATCGAACGAAAGATAAACATGAGGACTCTGAGTGTCGAACTAAAACCTCGACTCGGAACACTAAATAATGATAATAATAACAATAATAACAATAATAATAAACAAATAATGGCCCTGAACACAGAATGAAGATGTGGCTCCGAACGCTAAATGAAGATGTGGATCTGAATACCGACCGAAGATGCGGCTCTGAACGCTGAACGAAGCGAAACATGACTCTGAACGTCGAAACGAAGGGAGGCAATGGCTCTAAAAGCCGATATTGAGAAACGATGGCTCTGAATGCCAAACGAGATGATGGCTCTGAACGCTAATCTGAGAACGCGACTCTAAACGTCAAACTAGGAAGTGATGATGACTCTGAATGCCGAAACTGAGAATGCGACGAGGATAGCTCTGAACACTGATACTGATGAGTGATGGCTCTGAACGCCGAACAAAGATGTGATGACAGCTCTGAACACCGAAACCGGGAAAGCGACTCTGAACGTCAAACTAGGAAGTGATAATGGCTTTGAACACTGATACTGATGAGTGATGGCTTTGAACGCCGAACGAAGATGCGATGATGGCTCTGAACGCCAAAAATGAGAAGTGATGGCTCTGAACGCCGAACTGGAAACGTGGCATGGTGACTTCGAATGTCGTAAACCGCGAATGAACGGTGGCTCTGAACGCCAAATGAAACATAACATGGCTCTGAACGCCGAACAAAGATGTGGATCTGAATGCCAAACAGAAACAAAACACAGCTCTGAACGCCAAACTAAAATCGATAACTATGAGCGTCAAGCTAAGGAAGATGACTCCGAGCGTAATAGGTGAGAAGACATGATGGCTCTGAACATCAAGCTGGGAGGTGATGACGGCTCTGAACACTGAAACCGAGAATGCGACTTTGAACGTCAAACTGAGGAGTGATAACGATGGCTTCGAACGCCGAAATGAAACGATGGCTCTAAATGCCAAACCAAAAGAAACATCGATGAATGTCAATCTGAAACAAAAGCTCTGCATGCTCGACTAAACTGGTAACTAGGAATGTCATGCTGAGAAAAGACGACTCTGAACATCGTAAACGAGAAAACACGGTGGCTTTTAAAAGCCGAGCTAGAAAGGGATAATGGCTTTGAACACCAAAACTGGAGAGATGGCTCTGGATGCCGAATGACGGTGGACTATGATTCTGAACGCTGAATGGAAAAACTAACATTGGCTTTGAACGTTGATACTGAAAATGCGATTCTGAACGCCAAGCTGAGAAGTGATGATGATGGCTCTGATCGACGAAACCGTGAATGGATGGTGGCTCTGATCGCCAAAATCGGGAACGTAAATCGGAACGTCAAACTAGGAAGTGATGATGGCTCTGATCGCCGAAACCGAGAATGCGACAGTGATGGCTCTGAACGCCAAAACTGAAAACTGATGATGGCTCTGAATGCCGAAACCAAGAATGTGACTCTGAACGTCAAACTAAGAAGTGATGACGGCTCTGAACACCAAACAAAGATGTGATGATGGCTCTGAATGCCGAAATCGGGAATGCGACAGTGAACCTCAAACTGAGGAGTGATAACGATGGCTCCGAATGCCAAATGAAGGTGAGATGAGAATGGCTCTGAACATCGAAACCGGGAAGTGATGGCTCTGAACGCCAACTAAGATGCGATGATGGCTTTGAACGCCAATCTGGGAATGTGACTCTGAACGTCAAACTGAGGAGTGATAACGATGGCTCCGAACGCCAAACGAAGGTGAGATGAGAATGGCTCTGAACACCGAAACTAAGAATGCAACTCTAAACGTCAAACTAGGAAGTGATGATGGCTCTGAACACCGAAACCGGGAAGTGATGGCTCTAAACGCCAACTAAGATGCGATGATGGCTCTGAACGCCAATCTGGGAATGTGACTTTGAACGTCAAACTATGAAGTGATGATGATGGCTTTGAATGCCAAAACTAAAAAGTGATGGTGGCTCTAAACGCCAAACTACAAGGAAGTGATGGCTCTGAATGCCAACTAAGATGCGATGATGGCTCTGAACGCCAATATGGGAATGTGACTCTGAAGGTCAAACTAGGAAGTGATGATGATGGCTCTGAACGCCGAAACTAAAACGACGATGGTGGCTCTGAACGCCGAACTACAAGGAAATGATGAGAGGGAAATATGCCCTAGTGTGGCATGCCGCTGCAAATCTCAATCCGCTGGAAGGGTTTGAAAGAGACTCTATGAGCCCCGAAAGACGTTCTACTAGCTAGTCAGAATGATCAAGTCGACCGTGAACGCAGTCTCAGGACCTGCCAGAAGAAATCACGAGGTCTGCCAGAGTATCGTAATAAGCCGAACTCCTCTAACTCATAATGCTCTGCCTGAAGGACTCATCGTCGTCTCGAACGGATAATCCGATAGTCTAAGGGAGTAGTCTGGTAAGAGACACACCATGATCTCGACATAACCATCTACTGAATAGTCCTGGCCAATGGGGCGATCCAAACTCAAACATCGTGCTCCACCGAAAGCTCATCTCGACGAAAAGCACAGGAATAGTGACCAATGAAGCAAGTGCAATATCTCTCGACTGAGTAATGAAAACTGTAACAGAACCGTGAGGGAATGATCACCTCCATAGCTAAATGAGGAGAATATGCCCTAGTATGGTATCAAGTGTATCTGATCTATCCTGATGGCTCAAGGATAACTCCATGGGGATGTACAAAGGGTCTAACATGTACTCCGCTGAAAGGGTGAAGCGAGAATCCAAGCGCCTGAGGTAACTCCGTCCAAGAATCATGACTATATCAGAAAACGTGAATCGGTTGAGAAACTCAAAAGAGGCTCCACAGAGTATCAGGACACAATGAAATCGAATCGTCAATCTGGTGTGTATCTCAGAACCGATGGTGATCATGCAAATCAATGGGAGATCTACAAATCTCGATCAAAATAGGGAACACGCTCCGGTGTGGCACCCAAATGTGACAGGTTGAAAAATCAGATGAGCTCAAATCATCCGTCATCGAATGCGCGATCCATGTCATCTATGTCTGTAACTGAATCAAACCCATAGATCGAAGGGGCATCTCCCGGAAGGGAAGCATGATGACACCTAAGTGTCAAGAAGTGTAGGCCTAATTGGGCAACTCTCGAGAGCCTCCACTGAGGAATCATCGTAAAGATAGCAAACAGATCATCGCCCTGATGTTCATCTCGCGAATGAGGATAAGCGCACAACTCCACCAAGATTTGTAAATCTCGTCCTGGACGGTAATATGCCCCAATATGGCATCAAACATATGATAGGTTGGAGATCGGGTGACATGAGATCATCTATCATTGAACATGCGACATCTGCGAAGAATCACAAATCTCATCTGAAATGGAAAATATGCCCCAGTATGGTATCAAGCGCGCGATATGTCAGAAGAACAAATGACATGGAATCATCTGTCGTCGAGCATGTGACCTCTATGAAGATCTATAAATCTCATTCGAAACGGGGATATGCCCCAGTATGGCATCGGATGTGTGACTGGTCAGAAGAACAAGTGTCATGAAATCATCTATCGTCAAGCATGCGACATCCATGAAGATACATAAATCTCATATGAAAATAGAAAATACACCCCGGTATGGTATTAAGCCCGCGACAGGTCGAAAGAACAAATGACATGGAATCATCTGTCGTCGAGCATGTGACCTCCGTGAAGATCCGTAAATCTCGTCCGAAACGGAAATATGCCCCAGTATGGCATCAGGTACACGGCAGGTCCAAAGAACAAACGTTATGAAATTGTCTATCGTCGTACATGTAATCCTGGTCATCCAAATCTAGAACTGAATCACGCCATAGGTCCAATATGTACCTCCTGGATGGAGAAGCATGATGGCACCTAAATGCTGAGAAGTGCGGACCTAGCTGGATGGATCTCAAGAGGCTCCGCTGAAGAAACATGATAAGGTAACGATCATGTCCACGTCTCAGTGAGCATCCAGTAAGCGGTGATGATCGTGCGAAGTCCGTGAGGATCCATAAACCTCTAAATGAAATGGTATATGCCCCAGTGTGACACCAGAGGTACGATAAGTCAAAAATTAGGTGACACCAAATCAATCATCGTCAAATTCATGATCTCGATAATCGGAACACAACTGAATCAGACCTACACATCAAAGAGGCGACCCCCAGAAGAAGAAGCATGACGATATCCAAACATCAACCAGATCTCAAACACCGGTCCAAGCAGAGGCTCTCGAAGACGACATCTGATCCCATGGCCTCAGGGTGGTCTTAAGACACGGGACGTAACGTAGGCTAGGATGATAGGGTAATAGAAACGAAAGGAAACTAGGCTCAAATACCCAATGATTAGAAAACCATGCCCTCATATATGAAATGCAACATGTATAGTAAGTCACATGAGCCATGGACCTGAGGATGCCTAACGTGAATATGATGTCGATAAGGAGACAAATGAAGCAAAATGAACTGATAGTGATATGTGTAATGATGATGCGAAGTGAGTATTGAACCCGAGATGGGTCGCTGTAAGGAGAGAATAAGACGTAAAGTGGATGAGATGAATCACAAGCAATGATAGGAATGACAACGAAACAATGAATATGTGAAGAAAGGTGGTGATCAACTCAGATCAAACATGAAATGAAGTCACATCAATAATGAATGTAATGATGGAAAGGATAATGACTCGGAGTCCTTAGGAGAAGGTCACTCATCTCTCTCACAAATAGATATGACAAAGCAATGCAAATAACATGGGATCTCAGAGAGCTCACATACGAACTCCCAATAACGAACATACTCGATAAAAATGACCCCCAGACATCAATATACATACTCAATGATCGAGAACACTATGCATATACACACATGCGCTATTTTATTTTATTTTATTTTTTTACATATATACAAATATGCGTACCCTGAACATGAACAAATGAACCCCAAAGATGATATCAATAACAAATAGACATACTCCCAAGTGCTAAGGCAATAAACAAACTCTCTCTAACGAGATGACCTTCTCAAACTAAGGATCTCTAAACCAGTGTCCGTGAGATAGATGGTGGAAATGATGTGACTATCCTCCATGTGATGAGCTGAGGGGGATCACCACTCAGGGTGAAGAGAAATATGAAACAAACAAGTTGCAGATAGGATAAGAAAGAAGAGACGAAGAACACAACCAACGAGATGAAAGGAAAATGCAGATGTGTAGTGCTAGGAAAAGTTAATGAGGAAAACATACCCTAGTTCCAAGGCTCATGAAACAACCAAACAATGCATGCATACATTAAAGGGCCCCTATCCCGGTGTGAAAATGTGAGCAAGACGATAAGAAAGAAAGGCTATAATGTGCATGCGAGGCTTAATGGGCTAGCAACGGACTATGTACCAAAAGGGAATAACAAGGTATATGGCTAACCGAAATGATGGCCACCCATCCTGCGGCCATGGTCTCAAACATAGTACCTCTTTAGCTGATCCACATTGGTCGACTCTGAGAATTGGTTTCCATTTAAATCCATCAACCATGCAGCGCCCTCTGGGGTCAACTCCCTGATGAAATAAGGTCCACTCCAGTTAGGTCTAAACTTCCCTCTAGGATCTCTGATCAATCCCCTGATGACTTTCAGAACCAAGTCACCTATCCGTAATGGTCTGGGCTTGACCCGCTTTTTGAAAGC
>JAJJMF010027891.1:103186-133154 GCA_022058775.1 Vitis hybrid cultivar | reverse complement strand
CAAACAAAAGAAACGGTTCTCAATTCCGAGCCCGGATGAGTGAGAACCGGACCAAGAAAGGCAGGTGTTCCTCATGGCTGACAGAGGCAGCCAGTTATGGTGCTGAACCGGTTGAACCGGTTCCCAACTGGTTCATCCGGTTAATAAAAAATCCCAAATTCGGTCAGAAAGTTTCTAAGTGATTAAGGAAGCAAACAAAAGAAACGGTTCTCAATTCCGAGCCCGGATGAGTGAGAACCAGACCAAGAAAGGCAGGTGTTCCCCATGGCTGACAGAGGCAGCCAGTTATGGTGCTGAACCGGTTGAACCGGTTCCCAACTGGTTCATCCGGTTAATAAAAAATCCCAAATTCGGTCAGAAAGTTTCTAAGTGATTAAGGAAGCAAACAAAAGAAACGGTTCTCAATTCCGAGCCCGGATGAGTGAGAACCAGACCAAGAAAGGCAGGTGTTCCCCATGGCTGACAGAGGCAGCCAGTTATGGTGCTGAACCGGTTGAACCGGTTCCCAACTGGTTCATCCGGTTGATAAAAAATCCCAAATTCGGTCAGAAAGTTCCTAAGTGATTAAGGAAGCAAACAAAAGAAACGGTTCTCAATTCCGAGCCCGAATGAGTGAGAACCAGACCAAGAAAGGCAGGTGTTTCCCATGGCTGATAGAGGCAACCAGTTATGGTGCTAAACCGGTTGAACCGGTTCCCAACTGGTTCATCCAGTTGGTAAAAAATCCCAAATTCGGTCATAAAGTTCCTAAGTGATTAAGGAAGCAAAAAAAAGAAACGGTTCTCAATTCCGAGCCCAGATGAGTGAGAACCAGACCAAGAAAGGCAGGTGTTCCCCATGGCTGACAGAGGCAGCCAGTTATGGTGCTAAATCGGTTGAACCGGTTCCCAACTAGTTCATCCGGTTGGTAAAAAATCCCAAATTTGGTCAGAAAGTTCCTAAGTGATAAGGAAGCAAACAAAAGAAACGGTTCTTAATTCCGACCCCGGATGAGTGAGAACCAGACCAAGAAAGGCAGGTGTTCCCCATGGCTGATAGAGGCAGCCAGTTATGGTGCTGAACCGGTTCCCAACCGGTTCATCCGATTGATAAAAAAAACCCAAATTCGGTCAGAAAGTTCCTAAACCATTCATAACCAATCAACAACAATCATGTGTGGCCTTTGTTATCCACACCCAAGCAATACAATATTCATATCAAAGGGAAGAAAAGATGATGAGGAAGGAGAAAAACATATGAAGACGAGGAAGATAAACTATCAGCAAAGAAAATTCAGCATGCTTACCTCAGAATCTCCACCAAATATGATCCGTGTATGCCAATGATGACTCCCAAAACTAAGATGCTTTCATTCTCCTCTTCAAAGGAACCACAGTGCTGAAGCTTTCCCCACACCCTCAACTCAGAAGATGCTCCTGACCTTTTTGTTTCTCTCACCAGCAAAATTTCCCCTCTCTCAGAAAATGCCAAAAGGTCATTTTTTCTCCTCTCTTCCCACCTTTTATACTCATACCCCTCTCAGCATTTGAGCCTCCTGGGTTCCTTCCCCTTCAGTACCGAAATCCCCTTCATCAGCATGGGAACCACACCCCTCATTACTTCTCTTAAACTTACAAGGCCAGCTCACTCCCTTCAGCTTTCAGCTTGCTTCACTACCAAGAATCCATATGGATTCTTGGTGGGCTGCAAGGAACCCAAAACAAGGCCCAAAATGGACCCACAACATTGCCCAAAACCAATCTGGAGCTTACGGGCCTGAGCCATGTAGGATTTGGGCCCCAAAATTACTAGAATTAGTGTTTTACCTCAGTTGACTCAATGAACCGGCTGAACCGGACGAACCGGATGCCCACTGGTTGAACTGATGGAAAAAAATTTTGAAAATTTGATAGAATGTTCCTAGAAGAGTAAGGAATCCATAAAAAAAAACGGTGCATGATTTCGAGTTCGGAAGAGGGAGATATGATCAAAACAATTACCAAAAATCAGTGTTCTACACCGGCTGACTCGATGAACCGGCTGAACCGGCTGTCAACCAGCCGACCGGTTGCAAAAGAATTTTGAAAATTTTACAGAATGTTCCTGGAAGAATAAGGAATCCATAAAAAGAAACGGTTCTTGATTCCGAGTTTGGATGAGGGAGATACGATCAAAACAAGCCTGAGTGCTCCGAACCTCAACATGCCCCTATAAACTCCAACTAAGCTAAAACATCGGGATGACCCCACTTCCTTCCTATAGCGTGATGTGAATGACTAGGAAAATGGCCATGGTGACCCTCTAAAATGAACCACATATGCACCCCAATGGACCACAGACAAACCCATACGAGGCTCGAACACCGACTAAGCCCAAAAGGGGCCCTAGTGGTGCCATATGCGAATGATGGGTGGATGTGACACCCGAAGGATAAATGCCAGTGTCGAGGGACAAAATTGAGGGTCTACAACTGCTTCTGAATCTCTTCCTTGACCTGCAAGCTCCAACGAGGATGCAATCATCTCAACTTCTGCTTAACCGGTTTGGCATGGGGCAGAAGTGGCAAACGATGCTGGACGATAGATGGATCAAGGCCTGGCATGTCCTCATAGGACCATGTGAAAACGTCTAAGTATGCTCTGAGCAACTGGATAAGGCTATCTCTCTCATCAATAGATAAATCTGATCCGATCCTCAACTCTCTAGGTTGATCTGTTATGCCGAAATCAACAATCTCTATGTCCCCTACAGCAGGTGACACTCTCTCATCAACGGGATTCGAATCGGAAGCAGAAGACGAGTCATCGTCTGAATCATGCTGTGCAATCTCATCATCAATGTCAAAAATCTGTGATGTGGGTGAAGATGGTGCAGATAAATCAATAACATGAGAGACAGACAAATACTCAAAGGTGCTCAAATCTATAGATGAAAAGTCAGAAACATAGTCATAACGGGAGACAAATCCCGATAAAACATCAAAGGAAAGAGGTGGGTCCACAAAGTGGACGCTCCCTCAACTAGGCCAACAGGGCCATCAAACAAACCATCAACAACTATAACATCCTCGGCGACCTGGATCTCCTCGGTGATCTCGAGGACGGACACCTCGAAGAGATCAAATGGTGAAGCGAGCTCTGACGGGGCTATCTCCTTGGTCTGGCTCAAGCTCATCGCGAGCATCTCATCAACATACTCGTCACGTGGCACGACTCTGTCCACTATGTCTCCGATCTCGGGAAAAGTCCCGTGCTCATTGATCTTATTCGGGAAGCAAAGCGTCATAAGGCTCATGCGATCTAGGAAAGGAGGAGCAATCAACGCAGAAGTCGAAGGGCCAGGGGCTCCGTCACTCAATTATAATTGCTGGACAAGGCGCTGAAGCTCGGCCTCCTGGGTGGTGCTGAGTTCTCCGATGATCCCATCAGATAGTGCATGTGGCTCTGATGCCCTCACGAAGTAATCGGCTAGACTCAGGGTGTATGAGCGAATAGGATAATAAAAGGGCGTATGAGTCAAGCGAGCCCTCACCCTCACCCTGCGCAATCGCGCCATATAACGATAATCGGCTTCAGTGGGGATGAATCCGAGCCCGAATGGTACGCTGTGATCAGGGAAAGCCATGAACTCACTGGGCCCGTGCTGACGCTGCCCCAAACCTATACCGGGAAGATAAGACATGCTCCGCATAATATCGAGTACCATTGTGCTACTATGCTGGTCGAAGGACATGGCTACAAAGTCTCGACAGAAATCCTCCATCTCCAAAGTCTACACCTTATCAAAGGTGAATCCGATCATGAAAAGATCATCATCAGCGTGACTAATCTCGAGTACGGGCTCGACCGAAATGAACATATCCCCTACAGACTGCACCACGACGACCCGACCATCATAAATAAACTTCACCTTTTGATGAAGGGAAGAAGGAATGGCTCCGGCTCTATGGATCCATGGTCGGTCCAGAAGCAAGTTAAAGGATGTAGGAATCCTTAAAACCTGAAATACGGTGACAAAAGTGGCTGGACCAATCAGTAGCTTGATCTCCAGTGTACCCATGACCTCTCTCCGAGTGCTATCATACACGCGAATGGTCTGAGTGGAAGGACCGAAGTCAGAAGGAGCGTATCCGAGGGCAATGGCAGTGGCAAAAGGACATACGTTCAGGGTCGAGCCATTGTCCAGAAGGACAGATGGGACTCGGCAGCCTGAACAGCCAACAGATATGTATAGAGTACGTGTGTGGTCCGAGCCTCCCGGTGGCAAGTCATCATCGGAGAATACAATGCACATGGCTCTGCCGGCCATCATCATATGAATCAATCCCTTAGGGGAGGTGGTAGTCTCAACCCGGATCTGGCTCAAAGCTCGAATCAGAGCATCACGGTGAGTGCTCGAGGATGCCAACAGGCTTCAGATGGGAATATGAGCCTGAGTACTCTGTAGCTGTCTTAAGATCTCATCGTCCTTGGCTCTGACCTCTTCGGGAGCAGATGTACCCTCAACTGGCCTAGCTGCCGCGAGAGGTGGCTGTTGCATCACTCTACCTCCTCGGAGAATATACTAAACATCTAGAGCCTGAGGATCATCAACACATGGAGCCTAAACCTCCTCAACATCCGGGATCAAGATGAAAGGTGTCCGGACGCTATAATGTGGTAGAATCAATGGCTCAACGGTGGTAGCCTATACCGACGTCGCCTCGAGAACTAATCGGAATGGAACAGGCATCCGATGACCTAGAGTCACCCCACTCATCTCATAAATCACATCTGACATGATGGCCTCTGGGTTTGAATCGTCATCACTTAGCATGTGGATGCGATCATCGATCCCATCAAAAGTTATCGAGAGTGATGTGCATTAGCATCTTCCGAGTCAATCACCGATTTTGTGACTTTAAAACCATGCTCTCCCATGGCCAGCATTCTTCCCCCTTGCGTTGCCACCAACAGGGTCGTCGGTCACTTTGATGCACTCTTTCACCCCTAGGTTTGGGAAATCAAGTTTTTTATTTATTATTTATTTCTTCATTCATTCGTTCATTCATTTATAGATCTCTACAGCATATGTTTATTTATTTAGGCTTGCGTTTTGATTGAGGATATTGAGTTAGGTCCTATTGAATTTATTTTATTTGAATGTGATTATTAGGTTGGTTTATATTTATTTGGGCTTGCAGATTTGATATTGAATTGCATGTTTATTTGGGTTGGACTTGGGCTTAGTTTATTTTTGGGTTGAGTTTGAGCTTGATTTTCTATTGGGCCTAGTTAAATTCGTCTAACTTAGTTTTGATCTTGGGCTTTATTTCATTTTTTTTTTTTTTTTTGCATGGGCTTGTTTCTTGGCTGGGAGATGATTATTGGAGGATGGAAAATTGGTGGGATGATCAACACATGGAGGTTCAGATTTTCTCACTTGAAGAAGCCTATAAAAAGATAGACCTTAGGGCAGAGGCAAAAGGGTAGGCGGCTCCCTTTAAGAATGGCAATGGAGCGGGTTTTTTTGGGTACCCATCCCACCTCGCTCCTAATAGAACGAGGTTCAATTTTAATAAACGGGTTTGGGACGGTGTGGACCCCGCATTTCCGCTCATGCGTTTCCCATTCGATGGCGAGCTCGATTTTTATTTGAAAAATTGATTTTTATTGATTATTTGAAAATGACTTGGAGTTGCCACTTATTTTTGTTTTATTTTTAAAGGGTAAACAAAATAAGAAAGAAAAACCCTAAGTGTGACTCCTTATTTTGGAAAAGGCGGTCTGTGAAAAATCGGATCGGGTTCGGGGGTCAGGTTACTTATCGGGAAGGTACGGTAAAGACCGTAACACCCCTCTAAGTCCCTAAAGTCGGGTCTTTACTAATAAAATGAAGCTGACATGGCAATGGATGAATAAATCAATGAATACTCAGAGCGAAACATGCACATACGGGAGTCAGAAAATGCACATAGACTAAACATAGTAAGAATGAGTGTGTACTTGAGCAGCGAACCACTATGCGCTATCAAGAGAGAGGGTTAGTGCACAATAAATAGCATAAACATAGCTCACATGTCACTAAATTGAGTGCAAAATCATCAAAGGCACGCATGACACTTCACTCAAAATTCACTTTTATTTTAAAGAAAATTCATTTGATGTTGGGCCCCCACCAAAGCCCGTTTATTTTTGCATGAATTAATTCTATAAATTCCATTATTCGGAATTACGGAATTTAATCCATGCTTATTTTAAAACATTTTAAAAATCAAAGAAAATTTGAAAATGGCTTACCAGAAAGAAAAAGGCAACCAAATTTTATTAGAAAATAAGAGGAGTTGAGATTATTTGAAAAGCTGAATTTGAGAGAATATTTACAAAATAGGATTTGAGGCAATTATTTTAAAAATTCAAAGAGGGGAATAGGAGATAGCACATTCCTCAAAGGTAGCCATGCATTGACATACAAATGAAAAGGTGATGAGGGAAAACCAAGTAAGAATGCAATCTGGAGTGCCACTATATCTGCTCTGTCAACAACTCATTTTCAAATGAAACACATGATCTTGCTATATGGGCTGGCCATCCATGTACTGCACCACCAACTTATCGAAATAATTCCCGAACATCCCTTGAACACTTCTCTACAAGTTGCATACATTTTCTAAAAGAGATCCCTGTGGAGTCCTTCAAATCTTTATTACTCGAATGCTGAGGAGAGTAAAAATTCCTCATTGAAGCAAAGCTAGCAATCCCCGCATTCTTTACAATCTGTGCATCCTCATCAAAAAGAGTCTCAAGCCTAAAGAGACATATTGATATCCCCAGCAATGATGATGGAATTCTGACCATTTGACTGAAGCATCTCTTCAGCAGGACATGTGGTGCAGCAAATACATTACCAAGATGCTTGAGATGACCCCTCCATCAGAAATCAATTTCTTGTACGTGTCCTTACCTGCTGGCCAGAATCTGATCATGCTTTTATGAAGCTGTTTCATCATCTTTTGGATCAACGAGCGTGTTAAGGGTGACTATATCAACGGGCGCTTCAATTTTCCAACTTTGATATTCTGACAGTAAGCAAGATGACTGTCTTTGTCCACATCTTTGGCTAAAAAGTCTCAACAAGATTTCAATCAATCAGTAGGATGATTCAGCATGAGAACTCCAATTTTGTCGCTATGGAAAGTGTCCAATCTGGTCGTGTCGTCGGCAGCGTTCATTCTTTATAACGGCGCCTTTGAACTTGCTGAAAATGCCCAAAAAAGTCTATATAAGCACCACGCTATGCTTGCCCTGGAGTTCCTGATCTCGTTTGCCGACAAAACTAATGCATTCGTGCCGATCACCTTTGGGTAAAAGCTCCCCTTTGACATGTCATTAGCAATGTAGAGAAATGATGGAAACTGTACGGGTAGTACGCCTATACTCACGCGCAGCCAAGAGGAACTTTCCATTTTCAGTGAGTGCATTAACTAAACTGAGGTGAAGACGATAGGTTTGAGCGAACCGATCCCATTTTATGAAACACTTGAATGAAGATTCTCATGGATACATGAGCCAGAGGATAATGGATCCTTGACTGTGCTTTAAGTTTCCATCAGGTAGGTATAAGCTGAACTGATCCTTGGCTCGTTTGAAGGCTTGGTGCAGCGCGTCATGCCTTGGAGGTGGGTTTAATGGGTATTAGAAAAGATCCAGAAAGAGAAATGGGTTTTGGTGGTGTGAAGGAAAGGATATGGGCTGCAGGATGAGGAATTTATGGGATTGCATGGGACATGCTGTCAGTGAGGAATGTGAAGGATGGGTGCATGCATGGTGAAAAATGATGGGAAGGGACCAAGAGTGTGTGAGGATGAGTGTGTTGCAAGTATGAAGATGATTATGGATACATAACTTCTGAGTGCAGGGGTAGAGAATGGGTATTGAAGATTAGAAGTATAGGCATGGAGGTGAATGTGATGGATATGTGGGCAATGGGTACGATGATTGGTTTATTAGGTGATGGGATGGAAGTGGATGCTGATAGTAGGTATGACAAATGAGGGAACAATAGCCTTATTCCTCAAACTATCCGCTCATCATCGCATGTTAAACACTGCCCTTGAGAAGTGCGGAGCTGAAACTCTGAATCAGAAACCCTCCATAACCTGAAGGTTTCCCATGAAGAAGCAACATCCCTGTCTACTACAACACCCATGCCTCCTTCATTTTCAAGATTATTCATCCAAGTCAAAATTGATGCAATATTCGATTTCTGAACAAGAAACCGCAACTCATTCTGCACATGCCCAATTCGGACGCTGTGTGTGTATCTGCTCTATTGACAACAACTTCAAATCGACACCCTTGAAGATGTCAATGTCGTCAACAAAATTAAGCAAAAATCACTTCAACTTCTTCAACATGAAACTGCCCAGACCACATAAGTGCTTCTAGAATCTGGGAGAGCTCCTCTCTAGCAGAAACAAATCAGAAAACCTGTAAGTTTATCCTCGTTCCTTTCCTATTCACAGCTGATCTCAAATACTCTGGTTCCCATTTTCCTCTCTGGTTCTCTCAGTTGCCCTCTCTAAGCCTTTCCCGCATCCTCTGTTTCAACTTTTCCTTCCTCAACTATTCTCTCAAGCCACTCTCCTCCTCTGTTCCCGGATGCAATCCAGGGACTCTCCTCTGGCTGCCAAATGAAGAGGAGTGCTCCCTGGGCAACCGTATCCACCAGTGGAAGCATAAACAAGAGCTCCATTATCTAACAGAATATGAATGCAATCGGGTCGTCTTTGACGGGCTGCTAAATGCAAAGGTGTTACTCCCCTGCCATCTCTTATATTTACAAACCCCGCCAATCCCCACGAATCGGCCGCAGGCTTTAATTCCTTGCCATCAACCATTTCTGCATTAATTTCTAAATCCCCAATTAACTACCTTCTAAACAGTGCTTCAACTCCTCTACATCCCGTTGTTCTGCCATGAAACAACTGTATCTTCAAGCCTAGCTTTCACAACTCCCCATCTGAACGCTGCTCCAACTCATCTACATCGTCCACAACTGTAACCCGAATCTCTGCCACCTCGGCATCATAATCTGCCCCGCTCAATGTCCCCGTCATCTGAGCATCTACCAGTCCGAGTGGAACAAACTGGATTGAATTGTTATTATTTCTGAGTGACACCTTCACAGGAAAAACCGTGATGAGTTCAAATTTGAATGGATCCAGTGAGATCTCTAGGCTCTTTGATGGCTTCAACAACTTCATCGCCTCCTCCTGGAACATGTACCCTCATCAAGGACGAGTCCATTTGACTGGTCCACTGAACCTGGGACCATTTGACCTGCACAAGTAGAGCATGCTCCAGCCAGGCGTGAATAAAGTAGCTCAACACTTGCATTCTCAGCCGAGTCTAATATGTATGCATCATCTGGGTCACCAAAACTCGGGTTCTTCGCCTTCAAACCCAATCAAAATAAACTCGTATACTTACCATTGCCATGGCTCTGAAATAGGACGGAGATTCCAAGCCCAAAAGTTTCTCATGAAAACAGTGGCAGTTTGGCTCTGGGTTGCACTTCTGAGCATAGTTTTCCCTTGAAGCTCTGAATTAGGCCCAATCACTCCAAACCAAACCCATAACAGTTCAATGAAGAGAACCAGTGGCGTGCTAGTGAAGGCCAGTATTGAACAGTACTCAAAGAAGTCACCAAAGAACCATGAAGATGAGAGGAAAAAAAATGCAAATGAAAACAAAGCATAACCATGGGAAAACAAACAAGTCTTCGAACTAGATCCTGATTCATACATTAATCAGGGGATCTAGGAAAGGTGGATGAAAGATGGAGTAATGATATGATTAATAAAAAGATTGAGCAAACAAATCAGTACAATAGTTACTCATCAAACAAACCCATGCAACTCAGTATGCAATGAGATCAAATAACGATACTCAAGTAGCAAAATCAGAGATGATTAAAACCAGTGACCGTGAAGAAGAATGCATGAGAAAGACACCAAGGATTCATACCTGAGATGCTCTCCAAGACGTTCCTCTAAAGCTTCAGCAGATATCTTCTCACTCCTTCTCTCTGCAACAACTTGTTTCCCCTGGAAAAACTGAAAGCCCCCAACCTCCTCGCTCAGAACTCTCCTCACTAAGGGCAATGGATATTCCCCTCCCTCTCTGTAGCTCCCTCAGACTCAAGGATCCCTCACTCAAAAAAATAATCACTATAAACCACCAAGCAAGAGGAATCTCTTCAGAGACTCAATCTCCTCCGCTCTTCCACAAAACTCCAGGAAGAAGACCATCCTCAATGAAAGCAGCCTCTCCTCTCTGTCAAACGGCAATGGATACCCTACCGGAAAAACTCTCTCTCTCTCTAGCAATGGAAAAAGACCCCCCCGGAAACCTGCTGCCCAAGCTCCCCCCACAAAAGATCTCTGCAGCCCCCTCTAAAAGCAACCACGGTTCTTGCAGCTGCCAGAAAAAATGGTCTCCTCTAACGGCCAGGCCACCTCCCCCTCACTCATGCAGGTGGCTTTTCTCCCTCAAATAACAGCCAAAATAATTTTATTTTTTTCTGATTCCCCTTGACACGTGTCGACCTCTGGTTGGTCCTCCAAACCACTAATCCGATTCCTCAACAACCAACCATGCATGGACACATGGCTCCTTGAGATCGTGACACTTGGCAAAATTGGGTTGCACAAAAACGAGCCCCAAATGGGGGTCTACAGACGGATTTGAGATTTTTTTTTAAAACCCGGGGTGGGTTCGGGTATTGCCCCATCCCGCCCCGCCCCGCTCCAATTATATATAAAATTAATTTTAAAATTAAATTAAATTTAAAATTTAAAATTAATTTAATTTTATTTTATTTTATTATTTTTAATATATAGATAATAATAAAATATTTTTAATAAAATAAGTTATAAAAATATAATAATTTAATTATTTATAAAATATATTTATTTTAATGTAATTAAAAAATTTAAAAGTAATTTTTAAAAATTAAAAATTCAAAAAAAAGTTGAACGGAGCGGGGTGGGACGGGTATGAGAATTTATCATATCCACCCCGTCCCGCCCGACCCCGTTTAATTTTTAAAATGGGACGGGGATGAGAATTGTTTTGAATAAATGGGTCGGGGTTGGGATGAGGGCGATCCATCCCGAACCTGCCCCGTTGCCATTCTTAGCTCCCTCTCATTTTCTTATCCCCTCTTCTCTCCGTATTTTTTGAGTGATTGTATTTTATGAGTGAGAGTTGCATTATATTTGAGCTTCATCTGGAAGCATGGAGAGCTATTGAGTTGATTTCACCCATTGGGTACACTTTCTTTCTCCTCCATTTTGTTTCTTGCAATTTATTTGTTTTCTTTTCATGTTCAATTTTAGTATATTTAGCATCAAGGTTTTTTTTTTCCTCATTGTGTATACTTGGGATATATTATTTTTAGTTGTTGTTACTCTTATCTTTATTTCATTTTTAGTATGTTTATTTATAGAATTCAAGTCAGATTCAACCATAATTGTTCCAACACCGCCATCATTTTCAATGAGCTCAACTTTCTCGACCATATGAGAGAGGCCCTTTTGAATAATCTTCGCCAATTGAAAAGTGGCATAGAGCTTCCATGCGTAGGTAGCTGCCACATCATATGAAACTCGTCCGAAGATTTCCATTCTTTCAATTTTGTGGATCAAGCGCAATAAGATGATTGTGTTGATAATATGAAAAACTTTATGCTTTAGATTCCTACTTAAGCCATGGTATATAAGACCATGTAGGGCAAGATGTGTACACTAAGCATCTTGGAGTAGTTGGCCTTGAAATATTCTTTCAAGTGAGTCTTGTTGGCATATGTGCTGTCACTATTAAACTGAATTAGATACATAATTTTTATTTCATTTCTTTTATTTGCCTATGTTTACTCTCCTTAAGTTCCTAACTAAAGGTTTCGTTAGCTCCAAAGCTTGAACCTTAAGTTTTTAATACGCGCACTTGGATTCTAAGGTTCCAATGAATCTTTACAAATACTTCAAGTGATTTACCTCACTTAGAAACCACTTCTCACTAGATGAATGAAGAATAAAATGAATTCTTCAATCATATTATGGCAAGTAAAACTCATAATACAATGGAAATTACAAAGACTTGAAGGTACACTTGAAAAAAAAATACAAGTTTAAGGATAAATGCACTTATCAGAGCTTTGAATGAGAGAAAAAGTTGGTTGAATGTAGTGAGCCTCATGTACATAATTGCTCTTAAAGACTTCGATTTATAAATTTTCAACTCAAAATCCTCAAAACCCTCAAAAAAGCCTTTACAGATCGAGCAATTAGTTAGATTAGTTCAATAGCAATTATACATTAAATGCATTGGCAGGAAACCATTAGGGTTTAGGACCCCAACCAATTGAGCAACGGGTTTGACTAATTCAAACACACTACTAGAAGAGAGAGTATGCACAAAGTGCACCTCAATCGTTCAAGGCCTGATTGGCTCAACTAGTTCTACTTATCTCAACTGGTTGCATTTTAAGGTATAGAAATGACTATGGAATGAGGTTGAGAACCTTCAATAGCATGCGTTCAATCTCAAATAACCCTTTAAAGCAAGTTTAGGAAGAATTAAGGTCAATGTTTCATCAAAATCATGAAATCATCTAATTTTAAGAAAATGTGATCTATTTAAGTTTAATGAGGGATGGTTTTTGAAACTTAAAATTTGTGACTCAAGTGCACCGACAAGAATCAACCTTAAAAATAGTCTTAGGTCTTCTTAAGTTTTCAAAATGATCAATCTTAAGGTGTTGAATTTTTATTTTAGTTACTTAAACCTTTCTTTAAATTTTTAAAAAAAAGTCCAAAACAATTGACTTGATTTGAACTATTTGTAGTCTTAATCTTATTTTATGATTATCAAAACTTGATTAAGAGAACCCTTATACTAACAATTTGGCTATATTTGGTTCTCGAAAAATTTGAGAGAAAATACAAAGGAAAGAAAATAAATAAATAAAAAAAAGTAAAGAGAAAAGAAAAAGTGAAAAAAAATACATCTTTAGAAAATTTGCCACCCCTTTTTGGCTTTTTTTCATTCACTTTGTTAGTAAACAAAGCCTTCACTAGCCACATTGCCCACGTCTTCATTCTCAATATTCTCTCTTCTACGTGCATCTCTATATCCAACTCAATGTTTTCTTAATGAAAAAGATTCGTTCTACCCCTTTATTTATTTTATTTTATTATCTTCATTATTCTTTTTAAATCATGTTTTCTACCTATAATTGAATTTTAGAGCATTTCAAATTATCTTGGAAGTTAGTATGGTATTCTCACAATAGCAAATAACACCATTATAATATATGTTAGAACATTAAGTCTTGTACTTTGTTTAATGGTAATTTTGTTCTTATTTATCCTAACTTATGAAACTTTTTAGATAGTGACTTAGGGCTTGTTTGGTAACTATTTTTGAAAAAAAAAATTCTAAAAAATAGTTTTTGAAAATTGTTCTTTGATTTTTGTAAAACAAAAGTTTGTTTGGAAACCTAAAATGTTTTTAACATTTTTCAATATTTATAAATATGTTTTAAAAATATTTTTTATACCCAGTGTTTTATTTTTAATTATTTTACATATTTGTATAATTATTTCTTAAAATAGCCTTTAGAAAACAAATGAAAATAATATAAAACAATTAAAAATGTTATTTGAAAACACCTTATTTTCTATTCTTAAGAATAAAAAACAAAAATAGTTTTTGGTTGACAAACGTGTTTTCTGTGTTTTTTGTTATGGAGAATTGAAATTTGTTCTAAAAAATACTTCCCAATAGACCCTTACTCTCCACTAAAGATTCGAGGTTGTTGATTGTTCAATTGAAAAGTCATAAGTAAGTCTAAAAATGTTTGTTGAGTAGCAAGTTGGGTGGTTGAAGGATTAGAGTGGATCGATTGCTCTTTCCTAAGTTAAACTGCACTAATTTATGTTTTGGAAAAATAGGAAACACTCAAGTGACTCAAGCACTCAAGTGGTGGTTAAGTGCACTTGAGCAGTCTTCCCAAATCTGACAAAGTTAGGCTATGGAAATGATATTAGGTGAAGAAATATTGTTTTGGCGAAATTTTGGGAAAAATCAACCCTAAACAAAAGGTTTGACTTTCAACTCACCTTACCACCGGGGCAAATTTGCCCCTTGTTAAATATATTGCACTAAACATATATATTCAAAGTCATCATATAAAGAAAATATTAAAAGAATATTTTAGAGAACAAATTAATTATAATTATTTTATAATTAAATGCAAAAATTTCTTTTAATTGATTACCAAAAATATAAAAATTATCATGATAATTTTCTTCATAGTGTTTTTAATATCATTAATAGATTAATTAAATATTAAAAAATTGTACATATATCACAATTTATTTTATATCATTTAATATATATTAAATTAAATGGATCATAATTTTAATATTAATATATATTTTAAAATTAGACATATAATAATTAAATATCATAATATTATTATGAAATAATATTTGATGTAATTTAATAATAAATGTACATTTATAAAATTCATATTTTTATTGATGCATACAATATTATTATCAAATATGATAAATCATATTATACATATATCAAATTTTTTAATAAAACAACTTTAAAATATCTATTATACTTCTAATTACATTTTTATGAATTTTTTTTTTGATCAATTTTCGACCTATCGATATTTTTTTTCCAAAATATTCGTCAATATGTCTTTGATATATCCAATATATTCATAAAATTAAAGTACCGATATATCCGTGATTACCGATATTTTCATCCTTACTCTTATCTAGGGAAGAAAATATCGAGATATTTCGACGATATATTGCTGAAATATTGAGTATCGGAGCATCTGGACATGATATATGGAATATAAATATCGATTCCACGATATTTTATCAATTTATCGTGAATTTCACCTATTTCTCAGGTTTTATTAGCATTTTATCATTTTATCTTCAATATGTTGTGATAATTTGGGCAGTCAAATGAGGGTCAATGTGGTCAACAAGCTGGTTAAAAGTGCTGGCAACGAGCCAACCGCTTTGATATACAACGTGCACCAAATATATATAAAGTCAGATTCATCATATAAACATAATTTTAAAAAAATGTTTTAAAGAACAAAATAATTATAATTATTTTATAATTAAATGATTTTTTTTCATCTATGTGAATACAAAAAATATAAAAATTATCTTGATAATTTTCTTCATAGTGTTTTTAATATCATTAATATATTAATTAAGTATTAAAAATTATACATATATCATCATTTATTTTATATCATTTAATACAATTAAATTAAATGAATTATAATTTTAATAATAAATATATACTTATGAAATTTATAGTTATTTTTTATTAGCACATACAATATTATTATCAAATATGATAAATCATATTATACATATAACAAATTATTTAATAAAACAATTTAAAAATATCATTATACTTCTAATTACATTTTTATGAAGTTTTTCTTATATTTTTATAAATTTTGATAAATTTTAGGCTTATCGATATTTTTTTCCAAAATATCTGTCCATATATCTCCGATATATCCGTAAAATCGAAGTACGATATATCCGTGATGACCGATATTTTCATCCTTGCTCTTATCCATCAATCCCTTAATTTTTCAATTATCAACTTAATCTCTAAAGTGATAAGATGGCTACCGGATCTGAAATTGAATTTGTTCAATTAATGGAACTTTCATACATTAGAAGTAAGGAATAAAAGGCAATAAGAGAATCTCCTAAGTTATGTTTTATTCCTAGGAAGTTGTACGGAAGAAAACTACGAATGAAAGTTATTTTCTCATATTTAACTGTATCATAAAAAATATTAAAAAAAATAAAATATAATTATAATTAACGAAAAACTTATATATTTTTAAAATTGTATAATAAAATGAGTTTGAAATAGTATATAGAGGTAATTTATTGATATTAAATTAATTTTTTCTATTTTTCTTTTCCATTTTCTTCCACTTGTGTAGTCCATTTCATTTTATGGAAGCCAAACATAATCATAGTATTTATGAAATAAGTTTTCAAACCTATAATATTACTAATTACTATCAAATTTGCAATCTAATTAATCATTCACCAAATCCAAAGGGAGAGGAGAAATAAGATAATCTCTTAGAATGCTTTCAGTCAAATCAGCAAATACAAAATATGAGATTTAAACTGAAATAAAAAAATTTAACTCCTAAAGTGATTACAAAGGAAATTAAACGGAATTAGGCAAGAATAAGATTTGCTCAAATTCATTTCTCTTTTCCTTTAATTCCATTCAAATAGATTTCAAGCTTGAAGAATCAAAAGTTAAAACAAGCATTCTTGAAAGGTGTCAATCAATCTAGAGGAATACACAATTTTTAGAGAGAGAAAGTCTGATCAACCTTCCTTTAGCCAGGGGTAGACACAAGTTAAATTCTTTGAAGGTCTCCTTTTTTAACTCCCTTTCTAAGCTTGGGGAATAAGACGTAAGGATGTGTGGAAGGTTCAGATTGAGCTTCAAATGGAGGGTTAAGTGCCATCCAATGGGCCTCAAATCTGGAATGTGGGTGGCAAAGATCAGACTTCAAATTGGCCATATGGACACAACTAACATTTTTACTTGATCCTTACTTGATTTGCAACTTTTGATGCTACCCATTGAGAAATAGATAGCTAAAATCGAATTTCTCGCCTCTTTGTCTTACATTCTTCCTAAAAATATTGTACGAAAAGACTAAAAATGCTACAAAAATGAAATGGACATGAAAATAGGGTCTCAGTGATAAACTTAGCTAGAATTATGTGATTAGAGCTTAACATCATTTGAAAAGATATAAAATAAGGTGCATAATCTGTTGGGAAGAGCTCTCATCAATACCTAAGTATTGTTAGTCTAAAGACATCATTTATAGTATCTTATAAAATATAGGAAACCAATCTAATCTAGTAAAGTTTGGTATTTTATTTTATTGTATTTCCATGTGGCTTATTTTATTATTAATTATTTTTTATTTAATTTAAAAGATAATTATGGTGGACTTATTTTTATTATTAATTATCTTTTATTTATTTTTAAAAGATAATTATGATTAGTAATATTAAATACTAAATCCTATTGGTCAGCTGAAGAGATGTTTTCTAAATAATTATTTACATTGAGAAAAAAGAAGACCCTATTTTAAATTTAATTCTTACTGTACCTAATATATGTACAGTTTTCTCTCCATCAAGAAATTTATGTCAAACTAAAGAGGTCAAGAGAAAAAAAACCAAGTTTTCTCTAATTCGTTATTCTCTTTAAAGAATTTCTCTTTGAGATCAATCTCATGAATCAAGGTATATTTTTTTATTATTTATTTTATTTGTGAAAAATTACAAAGTTCTAAGATTTAGGAATTAGGATTATGATTGTTTTGCATAAATTAAAGAAACCCCAACATGTGGTATTAGAGCACATGGTTTACAAACTTGTGATTTCTTCTTAAGATTATTTTATATTTCTCTCTTATGAATTCAATTTTTTTAACGAGAGAATTAAATTTATTGTTATTTTCTATTACAATTTTGTTGACATGCTTTTGCAAATTGGCTATATGTTTTGCCTTTCAAATAATTGACTATTCAATAATTATTGTTGACATAATTTCTTTTGTATATTATTGTTAATCGTTTTTTAAAGTTTGTTTTAAATTCTCCTTTTGGTTTCCTCATGCATATTTGTCGATAAATTAATCCTTAAAAGAATTTATTGATATATAATATGCCAATATATTATGTGAATGAGTTTTCCTTTTGTTATAAAGTTTTGTTTTATTTTATTATAATGCCGCTTTTATTGTGATAGGCACATAACAAATACATAAAGTTTTGAGTGATATATATATATTAATCACCAAAGTAGTAGAACCCTAAAGCTTTATGTCTATTAAATTGTATAATATTATCAAATAATTGTTATGACTATTTAATTTGATATCTATGGTATGAATAATTTGTTAGTCACCTAAGTGGCCAAATTTGAAAGTTTTCATAGATGTCAAATTAAATAAAATTCAGTTGCTCATGATTATGTGATGCTATATATGAGATGGCATAATGATATGTATATATTAACTTTTTGTTTTTGTCATAAGTATATTGAATTTCATTGATTATAAAGTATTTAAGGATTGTCCAAAGTTTGATTAGTTAATTTTATAGCAATGAATTAATTAATAGACTTTATTTGATTTCTATAGTATATCCAAAGATAGTGAACATGCCAAGTTAGAGTATATATAATTGTCAATTAAAAAAAAATTAAGCATCAATTATATTTACTGTTGTACATTGTTGGATCACCCCAAGGAGAACTTCAATGTACATTTATTATTTATGTTAAGGTTAATGCTAATATTTGAATATATACTATGTGTTTAAGTTTATGACTCAAAGCATTAATGTATGAGCGTTCTATGTATTTACAGTATCTGCTCCCATTTCTCTTTATTTGCATGCTTCATCTGTTTTGAAGCATAATATGCTTACTTTCTCTAAGTGGTGTGAACAAGTTTAGTTTCTGTTCTGGATCTTGGATCTTGATTTAGCGCTCATAATTGATAAGTCTATTGCTATTACTAATTCAAGGAGCATAGAGCAAAGGTCGTTCCATGAGGCTTGGGAAAGATCAAACAAACTGAGCTTGATGTTTATGCAAATGATAGTAGCAAACAACATCAAGTCCGTAATTCCTAAGTTTGAAAGTGCAAAGGAATATATGACATTTGTGGAAGAATAGTCTTGATATAACTTTGCTGATAAGTCATTAGTTGGGAAATTAATGGGTATATTAACCACCATGAAGTTTAATGGTTCATGTACCATGAATGAGCATGTCATCAATATGACAAAAATAGCAACAAAACTAAAATCCATGGTAATGGAAGTGAATGAAAACTTTCTTGTGTAGTTCATTATAATCTCCTTGCCTTCTCAATATGCCTTATTCCAAATGGGTTACAATACTATTAAGGATAAGTGGAATGTGCATGAATTGCATATTATGCTCATTCAAGAGGAGGCCAAGCTAAATAAACAAGGGAATCATTCAATTTATCCCATGGGTCAACAAGGAGCTAGAAAGAAACCCAGAAAGAAGAATAGAAAAGGCAAATAAGGACTATATAAGGTTAATATGTCATTTTCCCAAATCCGCAATAAGGAACATAAGAATGATAAGTGTTATTTCTACAAAAAAAAAAAATCTGGACACTATTAGAAAGGTTGCCTGATATAAGGCATGGTTAAAAAAAAGAAAAGGTAAGCCTAGTGCTTTCGTATGTTTTGAATCAAATTTGGCAAAAGTTCCTTATAATACCTTGTGGATTGATTTTGGTTGTACCACTCATGTTTACAATACATTGCAAGGATTCCTTATGACCTAAACCATAATCTAAATGAAAACTTTGTCTTCATAAGGAATCGAGTCAAAGCTCCAATTTAAGCCATTGGAACCTATCATTTGATTTTAGCTATTGGACATCATTTAGATATTTTTCAAACCCTTTATGTTCTTTCTATTTCTAGAAATTTAGTTTCTTTGTCTAAACTTGATATCACTACAACAAATTACATGATTAGGGATGAAATGCTTTGTCTCTAACAATATTTCTTTTGTTGCAAAAAGGCTTTCTTGACAAAAAATTTCATCTTGACAATTGTGTCACCTTTTAGTTTTGGAGATGAATAATTACATTTTGTTAGGAAAACGTATCTATAACGAAATGAAATTTCAAGGACAACTATTAGGCAACGAGAGTTTTTTGTGGCATAAAGTAAATGTTTTGTTGGGAATTAGATTTTCAAATATCTAGTAAACCATTTGGTGACACAAGATTTCATTGGGCAACAAAATTATTTCATCTCTAAATGTTACTTTATACATTAGGAGATGAAATATTTTCATCTCCATCATGTTAACATAGAGTTTCTGCAACGAAATAATTTTATCTCAAAATATTTCTACTTACATTTAGGGAGGAAATGTTTTTGTTTCAAAATATTGACATATAGTTTCAGTAATAAATAAATCTTGTCTCTAAATGTTTTCATTACAATTGGAGACAACATTATTTCATCTTTAAACCTAATCATGTTTAGGCAATGAAATGGTTTTATCTCTAAATGTTTTTATTCATATTAGGAGATGAAATAATGAAACAAATTTCGTATTTATACTAATTTGAGGATGAAATAATTTCCACCCTAAATATAATATTATTATTAATTTTTAAAAGTTTAGAAAATCCTATTAAAACATTTATAAACCTGTATGGTATTCAACACTTTCAAATACAAGATGATATTATACAAAATGAAAAATTTAATAATGTAAAAATATAATAACCTATAGAAAATAAGTAATAACAACAATGCAAATCATACTTGCAAATAACATTGTCCATGCTATTTGAATATTATCTAAAATAAAAATGACTAACACATAATAATGTCAACTTGATAGTGAAAGTGATGGTTGGGAAGCTAAGCCAAAATGAGGTGGTAGTTAGTTAGAAGTATTGGTTTGTTGTGGCATGAAACTCTATATCATTGCCTTCAACTCCTCCAATTGAGTGGTAATTGTAGTCTTAAACTCCTGTAACTCTATGATCTATTGTCACAACTTATTTGTCTCTTCATTAGGAGATTCAGTTGCACTTGAACGCTTAAGTTATGATCCATATCCCAAACCTTGAACATAACTTGATCGCTTCTCAAGCACTCAATGAGTCATCTCTAAGTCAAACAAGAGTACCGACCTTCTGGGTACTTTGCTCTTGAATCTCATGCATCTCTTCCTGAAAAATATAGTATAATTTCAATTAGTAAAAATATTACCGTAACATAGAATGAAAAGATAGTTTTAGCTTTTACTACTACAACAAGTAACATGACTCTTATGTATCGAGATTTAAGAGTATCATTTATCCATCCTTTACTTGCATTGTAGTAGGTGGCACGAAATAAATCCACTTCCTTTTCAACTCTTCAATGGTAAGACTCTTTTACATGCACACAAAAAATAATTAAGTTGCTTTTAAAGATAATTAATAAACTTCCTTTTACAACTTTCTAGGTAAAACATGTCTTTTACATAAATAGAATAAAATAAAAAAATTATTTTAAAGATATAATTAAGAAATATATATTATATCATTGAGTTATGGTGATGAAACGCAAATGGTTTAGATTCATTACAATGATTGAATGGAAGCTTTTCACGATTTTCATTATTTATAGCGACCCTTTTCTACACAATAATATTACTAAAAGAGTAAGTAAAATGAAAATGAAAAAATTATAGTAACCTAAGAATTAGATAAATATGTTAGACAAACAACCAAACAAACATATAATAAAGTAAAGTCTTTCTACCATGTTTTAAGTAGTCTCCTCCATTAATCAGACTATATATACACCTATTTACAATATTTTAATTTTTCATAATAAACCATACACCTATGTACAATATTTTAATTTTTCATAATAAACCAACATTCTAACATAGCATTTCAATTATTCATAATAAACAAACATTCTAATAGAATACTTCAATTTTCATAATGAATCAATATTATGACATAAATTTCAATTTTCAACTTGTTTCAAGTGACAAATTCCTACTTTTTACTTCAAAATATACCAAATATATCAATTAACGAAAAATTCACATTTTTTTTTTTTAAACTTTCCAACTTTTAACTTCTACAACACTTAAACTTGATTTTTCAATCATAGTAAAACCAAATTCTTAACTTAAAAATAAATTAAATTTATGAACTTTCATTCAATACTTTGACAAATTAATTTATTATCAATTAGTAATAATTATTAATAGAAATCAAATATAACTTATATATTTTCTATTTTTTTTTAAGAATTTCTTCCTTACTTCTTAAGTAAATTTAGATATAAAATTTTCTCAAGAATATGAATAAAAAAAATATAAGAACAAATTAATTTTAATATGAAATAAATTTAAACTCATATATTTTAATTTGAAATAAATTTAAACTCGTATATTTTGACTTGACAATATGAAAACATTTACTGTTTTCCAAACAAACATAATTAAATACATCAATATGATAATGAATTACCCACACTAAGACTTGCAAATATATCTAATAATTACAAATTTTATTTTAAAATATATATTTGATCATCACTATTTAATAATTTCAGACACAAAAAATATATTTTTTACCTTATAAAATAAATAATAATATATACATTCTCAAACCAAAGTCCACATAATAACAACTGGGCGAAAAAAGGGGGAAAATACACCATTTCTCAAACAAAATTCTGTTTAATAGCAGACTACTCAAAAAATGAAACACAAAATACATAATTTTAGAAGAAAAAAAATTATGCATAATAACAAACAAACACCTAAAAATAACAAACAAATCAGAATTATGTATAATAACCAAAAAAAGGAAAATATAAAATAAAAATAAATAATGTATTACATGATGTGCAAAATACATCAAATACCCATAAAAAATATTTAATCAAATACCTTTTCCAATAAAATTATGTATAATAACAAAAAAATTTGGAATAAAAGTGACCAACAACAGTCAGCGAAATAAACTGAAATAAAATTATAGGCCACAACAATCCTAAAATTAAATAAAATAAAAATATAAAGTTATAATAACCCTATACCTGTGTGATGTATGGCCTTGTGCAACGATAACAACATCCACAATGCAAGAGTGACCAACAACGGTTGGCGACATCACTTAATGGTGAAGAAGGCAGCAATTGGCGGCAATAGGTATGGTGATGGGTTTGGAATAATTGAGGAGAAGTAAGAGCAAGGGTTTTTATAGGGAGCTTAGGAAAGTTTTTAATTTTAGTTATTTTTTTCTTCTTTTTAGTTTCTATTTAACATCCCATAATATTACTTTATAATTCCTTATATAAATATTTTTCAATTATAAAATAGTTTTTGGAATTGTTTTTTATTTTTATTTTTTGTTTTTAATTTTTATTCTTTTAAAAAAATTTCAACATTACTTTAAAAATATTTGATTAAATAGTTTTTAAATTTTAAATAAGATAAATGTAAAGTAACTAGTTTCTTTTAGTCCTACAAAAATGTAATATTCTAAGAATTAAAACTATTAAAAGATATTATATTTAAAATTTCAATAATTATTAATATAATTTAAAGTTTCAAATTAATTTGGATAATTATTTAAGATAGTTTAGAACATTGAAATAAAAATTAAATACTTAGAGATAAAGGCATGAGGTGGTTTTATGGCAAGTACAAGATCAAGTAAATTGCCAAAAGTTTTAGAAATTTTTTATAAAGGATTAATTAAAAAAATATTAATTTATTGTTTTATATAGTTAACATTAGAATTTTTTCTAAAGAATATCAATAAAAAATACCTAAAAAAATTTAAAGGGGATAGAGATGATTTTATAGAAAGGTAAAACGTTATGTGGTTAAATTATTGAAAAATAAAAGATTTTTTTGTATCAATTTCAAGGGATCTATAACTTTTTATATATGTCTAAAAATAATCAAGGAGATAAATTATAAAAAGATATAAATAAATTGTCATTAAAATGTCATTATTTTATAAATTCATATATAAAATTATAATATAATATAATATTATAAAAAGTTAAAATAAATTACCTTTTTTTATTTTTTTTATTTTTTATTTTTTATTTTTATCTTATACATTCACAATTTGGATTTATTTTTATGTTTTCATATGAAAAAGACTAACAATGTTAGGTTCTCACATGATAAACCTATTTTTATATTTTGTATAATCAATATAATCCAAATTATACTTTATATATATATAGAATAAAAGTTATAAACAAAATAAATGATTTTAAATTTATATTTTTTATTTTTTTAATTTATTTTTTATTTTATTATAAGTTATTAAGGATAGTGTAAAATATTGACATTAAAATCAAATACTTATAGATAACGACATAAGGTGGTTTTATGGAATGTATAAGATTAGGAAATATAGAATTTAATAAAAGTTTTATAAAAATCTTTATAAAGGATTAATTTTTAAAAATTTAAATTTATTGTCTTATATAGTTAATATTAGGTTCTTTTTCTTATGCAAATCTAAGAAAAATTAAATTCTAAGTCCATTATTATATATTCGATTTCATACCAATCACCCAATAAGAATCAAATCTTAATCATTTAAATTTCTGGGAAAAAATTTAATTATTTATAAGTATATTTTAGGAAATAAACTCTAACTTCATTAATTTCTAGAATTGTAATACAATTTATGTAATCAAAATTTTATGATTTTTTTTAAAATGATCAAAATAGTGAAAAAGTACATTTATTAAGGTAAGTTTTTACTTAAACCATTTGTAGTTTTTTTAATTCGTTACACTTAGATTTTATCTTTTGTAAATATAACTAAAGATATTATTATAAATTTTGAATCAAAAAGGCAAATATGAGTCACAATTAAAAAGATGGTTGGTTTATCTTTCCCTTTAACAATGTTTTGAAAATAGAACTAATCATTAAATTGGAAAAATTACCAATTCACACAGAACCTATAGTCAAACCGTATTCGAATCGATAACGTTATAAATATATAATTTATATACTTTTACATTTCTAAATAATTATAAAAATTTTAAAAATATATAAATAAATTAAAGATAAATAATATTTATTTTTATCTTTGTTATTATCTAATTTGTATAAAAGTATTAAAATTTTAAAATTTATTAAATAATATATATATATCAAATATTTAAATGTGAATATGTTGAAAATGAAAGAAAATTCAATTACTTAATTTAAAAAAATATTATGTTATTTTTATTTAATATTATAATTTTTTTTAAAAAAAATATATTCTTTTTGTTTGCTATGTTTAGCCGCTCATAGACTTTTCTTTAAACTAATATCATCAAGCTCACATTGGATGGTGACAAGAAGGTCTTTAAATGCATTACTCATCCAAGCAAAGGCATGTCTAGAGCCTAACAAGCAAAGTCATGTCCTCTAGTTCTGGCGATTCGTGCCTAGTTCGAAAGCTAAGCGATGTGATGAAGGAAAACTGAAAAGGCCATTGGTTGACAGTTGGTTCGAGAGATCCGATCCAGTTTTCAAAAAAAATGAAAACCTCATAAGTCATAACCAAGGATGAAAATATCAGTACTTCGATTTTATGGATATATCGGAGATATATCGGCGGATATTTTAGAAAAAAATATTGGTAGACTTAAAATTGTTAAAAACTCATGAAAATGTAAGGAAAACCTTATAATAATATAATTAGAAGTATAATAGACATTTTAAAGTTATTTTATTGAAAAATTTGATATATGTATAACATGATTTATCATATTTGATAATAATATCGTATGCATCGATTAAAATATGAATTTTATAAGTGTACATTTATTATTAAATTACATCTAATATTATGATATTTGATTATAATATGTCTAATTTTAAAATATATATTAATATTAAAATTATGATTCATTTAATTCAATTGTATTAAATAATATAAAATAAATTATAATATATATATATATATATATAATTTTTTAATATGTAATTAATTATTGATGATATTAAAAACATTATGAAGAAAATTATATAATTTTTATATTTTTGATAATCAATTAAAAGAAAATTTTGTATTTAATTATAAAATAATTATAATTAATTTGCTCTTTAAAATATTCTTTTAATATTTTTTTTATATAACGAGTTTAAGTATATATAAGTTTAGTACACAATACATAACAAGGGCAAGTTTAATCGGATGGTAAGTGGAGTGTACCCCAAACCTTTTGGTTTGAGCTTCAAATCCCCTCCGAAGCAAAAGGAGAAGGCACGACTTCACTGTCATATCGCCGGACGATATATCGCCTATTTTCCCCTTACTCATAACCAGTCTACCACCACCACCCCACCCTTTCCCCTACCCCATTCTCTCTCTCCTTGAAATCTCCGTTTCTTAGTCAAGCTGCTATTCTCTTCTGGCCAAGGAATAAAAGCTGTTGTATTGATTTTCGCTATGTATTTATTACTTATGGACAGAAAGTTTGTTAGATTGATTTGTATTTATTACTCAACATTAATAAAGAATATGACATTTTTTTAACTCAATTTTTTTATATGATCTATTCTCATCCGAGGAGAATACTTGTAATCAATTATTGTAGTACACGATTCTTTGACTGGGATCTATCATTTTCTTACTTTATATCTCCCTTGACCCATTCCCTCTCTCTTTCTCACCATTTTCCCATCTTCACCCACTGCATCCTTCTTTCCCACCTCCCTCACTCCAGTTGTAACATCACTCCACCACCACACCACACCACACCTCCATTATTTAGTGTTTCGGAGTGCTTTTTGCATTATGTTGTGGGGATAGATAGATTCATTTCTATATAAAATAATGGTTCATTTTTGGGTTGGTTATATATATATATAACCAAGTGAGTTGCATGTTTAGGTTTTGGAATTCCATCTCTAGTTGGGGGTCTCGAGTCCAAGGTTCTAAAATGCGGTGCGGGTTCATCTCCAAGTGAATTAATTGAAAGTTCAAAATAGAAGAAATGAGGGTGAAAGTAGAGATAAAAATAAAAAAAGTAAAGTGAATTAAGATAAAATAAAACAAATAAAAATGAAAATAAGTGTATGAAGCAAGAGTAAGAAGGTCTAAATTGTATTGGGCAAGCCAAGATAGAAGGTGATAACAATGGCAAAATTCATAGACCATGTGTCTTATGGTTTAAAGGTGGACCTACATTGTAATAAGTCAAAGCAAATTAAAGGTTTACAGTTGTCAAGTTATGGTTGAAATAAGCACCTTCGTATAAATAAGTGGTTGTTCACTCTCCAAGTGATCGAAAGTATCTCTATTAAAGATAATTTTGATGATTTTAATAAAAGATATTATAAATTTGAGAAATATTGATACTAAAACGGATGAGAAAATCAAGCTATAATACTAATTTGTTCTTTGTCGAATTTTTATAAGCATTTTTATGAATATCATGATGTATGTTAGAAATAATCTCTCTATTGAGGATGTTAAGGTAACCTTGAACTTAAAGTGTTGAAAGAAAACTTAATGAAAAGTTTGATGGTTAGACTGAAAATGAAAAGAAGAAAAGAAAATGATGTTTTTTTTTTGTTTGAAAATCTAGACCTAAATTAGAGTTAAAGGAAACAACAAGTGTTTTAATTGTAATAAAGAATGGAACCGTCTGAAAAATCTTTAAAATATAAAGGAAGTTCTTGAGGAAATCGAAAAGAGAACTATTATTCTTTACTCTCAAATAGAGTTATAATTGGGTGAGCTTGACTAATTGTCACACCCACACCCACTTCTTTAATGAGAAAGCATATTACACGAAAGGTAGGGAGTCGGATACGAAAAGAGCTGTAGGAAGTCGGATAGGAAGAATTGTAGGATATGATAGGAAAAGAGTGGAAGAGATGGTGGGATCGATATCGATGTTTTTATGAACCTTTTATGATTGAAAATTGAAATCTAATTGGAATCCGGAAAGTGTCTTAAAAAAGTCTCATTGTTTCCTGCCTTCTGGCATGTTTGTCCAATAAAAGAGCTCTAACGTCAAGGCCTTCAATCGACTATATCTTTTGAATTGAACATAACGTCAAGGCCTTATGTTCATTCAAGTAAATCAAACATGTTAAGACATATCAGTGGGGTTCATGTTTTGAATTTAAGAGACTGGTTTGGATAGGAGAAATTTCTGTGGACAGAAAAGACTCAAGGGTCAAGAATCATTTCAAGCAACTCTTGAAAGTCCACCCAACCAACCATTTGACAGGTATTTGTACTTTATAAACAAACATGATTCAAAGCTTTAATTTGTTGGAGCAATATTTCCTGGTACTCACATGCAACAATAAATACAGATATATCGTTATTTGAATTTTATAAGTATATTGAAAATTTTGAAAAAATATTAATAGAACAAAAATGATTTAAAATTTATGAAAATATTTAGAAAATTTTCAAAAAATGATAAAATAGGTAAAAATATATATATTAAAGTTATTTTATAAGTGAAATTGACATAAGTATGATTAAATATAATATTTATCAAATTTTTAATGAAAAAAATTAACTTAAATTCCTTTAATATATTTATATTCATTTATTTTAAAATTTTAAAATATTTTTATTAAAACATGTTTTATTACATTTTAAATAAAAAATCAAATTGATTTATATAAAATATTTTATTTGAGATTTAATTTCTAAAATTTTATTATAAATTTGTGGTGACAACTTTTTTTTATTAACATTAATTTATTTAAATAATTAAAATTATTAATAGTTTATATCATCAAATTAATTTTAATTTATAAAATATTAGAACTTCATTAAAAAAATTTATACTAGTAGTACAACATGTGTGGTGCACGTGAACGATGTTTGAGTAATGTTGATTTCATAATATATTAGTCTCTTATTCACATGATACTTGCATTTATTTTTTTTATAGTTATATATATATATATATATATATATATATATATATATATATAATATTAATAATTTAATATTTTAAAAAGTTTTTTTTCTTTTGAATTTATTATATTGGATAAAAGTTGAAACTCACGAATTTATTTTTATAATCATCCAAAATTTTCTATCTATCATTGTTTCAAATAAATTCTTTTAAATTAAAATTTATTTATAGTCTCATCATTACTTCAAATAAATTATCTTAAGTCAAAATTTATTTATAGTCATCCATAATTTTCTACCTATCATTACTTCAAATAAATTCTTTCAACTCAAAATTTATTTATAGTTGTCCCAAAATTTCTATCTATTATTACTTCAAATAAATTTTTTAAGGCGAAATTTATTTATAGTCATTCAACATTTTCTACCTAGCATTACTTCAAATAAATTCTTTTAAGTCAAAATTCATTTATTATCATCTAGAATTTTCTACCTCTTTTTAACTCAAAATTTATTTATAGTCATCCAACATTTTCTACCTCTTTTAACTCAAAATTTATTTATGGTCATCCTGAATTTTCTAGATTTCTTTCAAATAATTTTGAAATAAAAGATCTTGGTAATGCATCATTTGTGTTGGGCATACAAATTTTTCGAGATCGTTCTTGTGGTATTCTTGGCTTATCACAAAAGGCATATATTGATAAAGTGCTTAGTAGATTTGGCATGAAGGATTATGCGCCAAGAGATACCCCCATTGCTAAGGGTGATAAATTCAATTTGTTTCAATGCCCAAGGAACGAAATTGAGAAGAAAAAAGATGGAGAACATCCCTTATGCATCAATAGTAGGGAGTCTCATGTATGCTCAAGTTTGTACATGTCCATATATGGCGTACATAGTTGGTATGCTTAGCAGATATTTAACTAACGCAAGATTGGTTCATTGGAAGGCAACAAAACGGGTCATGCAATATCTACAGAGAACAAAAGATTTCATGCTCGCATATTAGAGATCTAATCATTTAGAGATCATAGTGTATTCCGACTCTGACTTTGCTAGTTGCATTGATAGCAAAAGATGCACTTTTGGCGGTCTTTTTGTTGGCTAAAGGAGCTGTCTCATGGAAGAGTGTTAAGCAATCACTCATAACTACTTCCACCATGGAAGTAGAATTTATAACTTGTTATGAGGCATTGAACCAAGCAATATGGTTGCGGAATTTTATCACTGGATTATGTATTGTTGATGGCATTGGAAGACCATTAAGGATAAACTATAATAACAAAGCTATTGAATTATATTCTAAAAGCAATAGAAGCTAGTCAAAATCGAAGCATATTGACTTGAAGTTTTTAGTTGTTAAGGAGAGAGTTCAAAGTTTTCAGGTGTCTATTGA
>JAJJMF010027891.1:66970-78247 GCA_022058775.1 Vitis hybrid cultivar | reverse complement strand
CTAAGATGGAAGGTACATTCAACTAAGCTAAGAGTGTATCTGTGCAACATTGTTCAATATGTGGTTTTTGTATTTAGTAATACCATGCATGCTATGAAATTAAACATTGCTGTCCTTGCTAACCTTTTTGTTATATAATGCAAATCAGATAGTTAATTGTACTATATGTATATATCATGTTTTGGTGCTTATGGAATAATTGCAATCAAATTTTGTGGGTTTTGGTGTTATTTGGCCAAGTATCATTGCTGCGGGTTTGATGTTGAAATTACATCCAATAATTCTAAGTGTCCATTTAGTAGTGATTTTAGAAAGTGTTTTTAATTTTTATAACACTCAAAATTTTTTTTTCAAGTACTAAAATGGTTAGAAATAGAATCATCGTCAAAGGCACTCTAAATCTTATGATTGTTAAAGAAGTTGGATTTTCCCTTCAATATGGTTATAAATTTATTCTTTGGTGCAAACATTAATCATAGTGTGATATTTCCATATTGGATGTCTCAATATTAGTTAAGAGTTAAGTGGTGTTCAATGTTTCATTCCAATGTTGATTGATGTGCTTTTGATACATGGGAATAGAAATAGGATGGATATGAAAGCCAGTCACGCAACTATACATACAAAAGATACGAATTAAAATTCTAGTGAGATTTCCCTTTTTTTTTTTTTTTTTTTTTTCTCTATAAATGATTTTTTTTTAAATTTCTACTTTAAAGAATAAGTTAAACTCATTAGTTCACAATGACTCCAATGCGTGGTTGTTTTATTGCCTTAAAAGTGAATTTCAATGTTCACTCAACGAAGAAAAATGCAATGAGTAAAATTTTTCTCTACTCTCTTCTTCATGGATGAAAATACTGCGATATATCATATATTGGAGGCTATGAAAACGATATTAAGTGAAGAAATATTGTTCTAATGAAATTTAGGGAAAAATAGTTGATATTTCTCGATATATCGAATGGTCAAAACTGGTCAAATGCGCTATAGTGCTTCCTCAAAAATGCTTTGTAAATTTTGCTGTTAAGGGGACTCAAACCCCAACAAAAGGTTTGACCTTCAACTCACCTTATCATAGGGGTAAGTTTACCCCTTATTAAATATATTGCACTAAACATATATATTCAAAGTTATCATATAAAGAAAATATTAAAAAAATATTTTAGAGAACAAATGTAAAAAATTTCTTTTAATTGATTATGAAAAATATAAAAATTATTATGATAATTTTCTTCATAGTGTTTTTAATATCATTAATAGATTAATTAAATATTAAAAAATTATGCATATATCACAATTTATTTTATATCATTTAATATAATTGAATTAAATGGATCATAATTTTGATATTAATATATATTTTAAAATTAGACATTATATTCAAATATCATAATATTATTATGAAATAATATTTGATGTAATTTAATAATAAGTGTACACTTATAAAATTTAGATTTTTTTAATTGATGCATACGATATTATTATTAAATATGATATATATATATATCAAATTCTTAATAAAACAACTTTAAAATGACTATTATACTTCTAATTATATTTTTATGAAGTTTTTCTTATATTTTTATAAATTTTAATCAAATTTAGGCCTACCAATATTTTTTTCCAAAATATCCGTCGATATATCTGATGTATCCATAAAATCGAAGTACCAAAATATTTGTGATTACCGATATTTTCATCCTTAGTTTTATTCAACTCATGAAAAGTTTTCTAAGCCCATGTGTTGGGTTATTTTTATTTGGGTATTCTCTAGGCCCAAATATAAATAACATTTGAGTTTTGGTATATTGATGAAAAGTGG
Organism: Vitis hybrid cultivar; assembly: GCA_022058775.1. Lineage (NCBI taxonomy): Eukaryota > Viridiplantae > Streptophyta > Magnoliopsida > Vitales > Vitaceae > Vitis > Vitis hybrid cultivar. Next base: position 76,422 of record JAJJMF010027891.1, on the reverse strand, counting down.
TAGAGAAAATAAATAAATAAATAAGGTTGCACTATTCTAAGTGATGAAGGTCCATGTTCTTTGATCAACTTTTTAGGGAGACTCATGTGGTATGATTTCTTCTTGATTTCTTCATGTTCTTTATTTTTTTGCAATGGATTCTGATCTCAAGTATTAATATATGTTTCTAATAGTTATCAAAATGAAAAAACTAGTGAGGATTTATTTGTATTCCTATTTTTATTGAAGTTTATGACAACATGATCATCAGTTTGAGGAGTTTTTGCGTTGTGTTGCAGGTAGAATCAAGCTCATTCCAATTCGGCCACTCCAAACAACCTAACAAAAATAACCCAAGAGAAAGCCCAAAAATTAAACAAGGACATATTCTCCATCAATGATGATAACCCAAGCCCATGAACTAAGTCCAAATTAGATTTTAAATCAAAACTGAACCCAAAGCCCATACAAATAAATGAAGCCCAAAGCAACCCAAATTATAATCAGACACTCTGCAAATCAAATTTGCCTTGCCCAGAGGCCTTGAAAGCCCTAGGAATTTGGAACAACCATCTTTATAGAATTGAACCTTAATGTCTCCTATATTAACATCACAATATGCAATTTACTCTATAAAATCCTGTTTTTATTAGCATTAATTTTGTAGTAATTACTTGCATAATCAAATTCTAATTCCATTAGTATCAATTCATGAAGTTCTAATTTTGCATTACTTTTTTCTTATACAAATCTAAGAAAAATTAAATTCTAAGTCCATTATTATATGTTCTATTTCATACCAATCACCCAATAAGAATAAAATCTTAATCATTTAAATTTCTGAAAAAAAAAAAACTTTAATTATTTATAAGTATATTTTAGGAAATAAACTCTAACTTCATTAATTTCTAGAATTGTAAGACAATTTATGTAATCAAAATTTTATGAATGTTTTTTAAATGATCAAAATAGTGAAAAAATACATTTAGTTTTAAGGTAAGTTTTTATCTAACATTTGTAGTTTTTTTTTAGGGATACCTGATTAAAAAGGACAAAAATCCATCAATATTGTAAAACTAACCCCCCACTTTTAATAGCCTCCAAAAAGACCCAATCTGGACAAAAATACCCCTCAACTACATCAACTCCTTTTTCCCTCCCATTCTAATTTTATTTCCCTCTTTTCACCTTTTTTTTTATTATTTCTTCCACTTTCTCCTTTTTTTCATTTTCTCCTGTTATTCCCATTTCTCTATTTTCAGTATATTTCTTCAAGTTTTGAATGAAAACCCCACGTTTCTGGTTTTAGGATTTGGTCTCATGTCAAATTCGGCCCACTTGAAGAGGACTTTTGTGGTACAAGGAGACTAATAATGATGAATTTGATCAAGAAAATCAAAGTAAAAAGATGAAGTTTTGAAGAAATATAGAGTATTTCCATAAAGAGGGATGAGATGCCAAAACATCAATTGGTGTTTGCCAAATCATTATTTAGGAATGTTTACAAACACATAAATGGTCTTTTGGTTTGTTTTTTATATAAAGAAAAAAAAAATTATAATACAAACTTGGTTCTTTAAATTAGAATAAAGTATAAATAAATATATTAAATGAAAAATAACGAAAATACATATTGTTGGAGTTGGGTTTGAGTATCCAAATAGGATTGACCCGATTGGAAAAAAAAAAAAAAAAAAAGGGATGAAGGGAACGATTTGCCAAAGTTGAAAGAACTATTTTGAAAAATAAAAAATAAAAAATTCTTTTCTTAAATTTCAGCCGTTTTCTTTTCTTCTCGGTGAAAAAGAAGAAGATTAAGCTATTTGTGCTGGTTCTGAAATTTTTGTAGTTCCAACTATAATTTGGGATAGAATTCACCATCAATTCGGATTTTAGACACTTCAAAAAGGTTTTTTTCCACACATGTTATATAAAGTAATAAAAAATGAGATTATACGTGCAGCGCAGAAGTAGCATAGTTAAACCCTTATAAACACCTTTTGACCTTTCAACAAATATGAAAGTCAGGGAAGTGGGCGTAGGCCTCTCCATGCCAGCCTCTTGGAGTTGCTTGACTCCAAAATTGGCTTTTTTGAACAATATTGTTGATGTTGAAAGTTTTGAGATTATTATTTTAAAAATATCAAGAAATCAAAAACTCACCTTCCAATAGTAGAGGAAAATTAAGTGTTTTGTTCAATCAAGACAAGTGAATTCATGGACCATCCAAATTATCATATGACAAAAAAAAAAAAAAAAATTATTTTTTTTTAAAAAATAAAATCATATGAACATATAGGTCACTTTAAGCTCAATTTCTCCCTTACTTGTAAATGGTTCTGAGCATATCAATACATTACATTCGGGTAAACGATTTTGACCATATAAATGCATTATATTCATTTACTCATTTAGAAAGTAAAGGTAGTTAATCTCCAATTCCAAAAATTCCATTCCCAGAACAGAACATGCATGGAAACAAAGAAAGTAAAGGACCCCAACCACCCTTCAAACCCCACCCCGATTCATACAAATGCCTACCCTTTCCCCACCTGGTTGGTATCCTGTTTAGGAGCCACACAAACCAGGCCTGGCCCAACCAGCTCCAGACCCCACGCACACCGCAGTCCCCGATATGGCTACTCCCCAGCCCCATCGATCCACGAGCCACCTCCTCCCTCTAGGCCCGCACTCGCAGAAAGATCATGTGTGAGGGTGGGTTCATTTAATTCAACTCCCTCTCTATTTACCCTTCCCTCACGATTATATACATCAATAGGGAACAATACACTGCCACTCTTGTCTTCTCATGCCCCCACCCCACGATTATATACATCAATAGGGAACAATAAAAATAAGTATATGAACTAAGAGTAAGTAGGTTTAAATTGTATTGTAGGATACAATACAATACGAAAAGAGCTGTAGGAAGTCGGATAGGAAAAGAGCTGTAGGAAGTCGGATAGGAAAAGAGTTGTAGGATATGTCGGATACAATGATCGCGAGATCTTCTTGTCTCTATCTTTGATGTTTACAATATATTTTGGAAAATTCAGGACGTAAATAAAATAACTAATTGACCCCACTCATCTCAGCTGTTACATGCATTTTGGATGCCAGTTCACTCCATTAGTTGTTACTAGTTACTAGTATGGTTCATTCAAGTAAATCAAACGTGTTGACATATCAGTGGGGTTCATGTTTTGAATTTAAGAGACTGGTTTGGCTAGGAGAAATTTCTGTGGACAGAAAAGACTCAAGGGTCAAGAATCATTTCAAGCAACTCTTGAAAGCCTACCCAACCATTTGACAGGTATTTGTACGGTATAAACTAATACTAATAAGACCAAAAAAAAAAACATGATTCAAAGCTTTAATTTGTTGAAGCAATATGAGATTATGGTAGAAAAAAATATGACCAAAATATAAAATAATGGAACTCAAGTAAAAAGCTATGAGACCAAAGTTAAAGAGAAAGCATATTCCACGGAAGGTAGGGAGTCGGATACGAAAAGAGCTGTAGGAAGTCGGATAGGAAGAATTGTAGGATATGATAGGAAAAGAGTTGTAGGATATGTCCGATACAAAATATGACCAAAATATATAGATAGACGGCTCCGCTACCACTCTTCAGCATTTGCGAAATCTGTAAGCTTTCATAAGTTGTGTACAAACGTTTACAGCATTTCATGGAAAATTCATAAGCTTTTCTTCTATCTTTTGCAGGTAATCCATGATGGCTGGATCACTGCAGGCACATGAGCAGAGTGGGCACAAGAAGCCTCGATGGACTCCAGAAGAAGAGCAGAAACTCTTGAGCTATATGGTGGGACGTGATCGTGTACGGTGGCCAGACGTCCCAAATGCTGCAGGGCTGAACAGGAATTGGAAGAGTTGCTGGTCGAAGTGGAGAAACTATCTGAGGCCCGGTATCAAGAGGGGGGACTTTTCTCAAGACGAAATGAACGTCATTATAAATCTCCATGCTCTTTATGGCAACAAGTAATGAGAATCTCCTGATTTTGTTCGTCTTTTTCGATTATGAAAATTCATACATTTGAGGAGATTGTCTTGTTCTTTCAGATGGGCAAAGATGGCGGGAGTGCTTTATCCCCGAACTGACAATGAAATCAAGAACTATTATAACACCCATTTAAAGAAGAAGCTTTCGAAAAAGGATATTCCCTCTTCTTCTCAGACACCACTCCATGAAATCGGTCTAATTTCAACAGACCCTGCGGAGGATCTCCCCAGTCAAACACGCGGTTTCAATTATGAGGCTATGGAGAATCCAACAGTTTACAACAACTATGCAGCCGATCCTGGTCTTGGCTCTTTGTATGGGAATGCTACAAATGAAGGTTGGACTCCACCACTGATGGTTTCAGTGGAAAACGTGCTTACCCCACCAGCTGAAGAGTTCTTCCTTTGGGAAGCCTGACATGCAGCCTCCGTTATTTAGTGTTTCGGGAGTGCTTTTTGCATTACGTTGTGGGGATAGATTCATTTCTATATAAAATAATATATATATATATATAACCAAGTGAGTTGCATGTTTAGGTTCTGGAATTCCATCTCTAGTTGGGGGTCTCGAGTCCAAGGTTCTAAAATGTGGTGCGGGTTCATCTCTCGATCTCTTGAGTGTGTTGGGGAGGTCATGGAAGACGGATTGCATCTATAGAATAGGCGATGCCATTCTTGTCATGGTCTTAGGAATCAAGCTTACGTGTAAAGACTGTGTTTATGAATTTCCTTCTCTTATTATTTCATAATCGTGGTTAATTTTGTTCTTAGAAAGAATAGTCAGGCACCATTTTGACCTATTATTTTATTATTTGCTTGTTTTTTCTTGGTTGATGATGTAGCCATTGAGGAAGGTATTGACCAAGGGGTTTCAGTTGAGTCGATGGCATCTGGGATGAATGTGGACGTGGCCGTGGCCGTGGGCATTACATTTTTTGTAAATAATAATAATTAATATAATTGCGTGAATAAAAAACCGGTTTAATTAATATCGTAATTTTGCATTTATAATGTATAAGTTTATTTAAATAAATATAAGGAAAAGTTGCAAGAATCTAATTTTATAGCGAATGTTTCAAAAACTAAGTCCTAAGACCTTGGATTTAATATTGCTTTGAAATTATAGAAATCTGGTCGGAGCATACACGCACACACAACACCCTTTTCTGTCCTCATCCACAGCTGGTTCACCTCCCCTCTCATTCTTTTCTTTCTGTTCTTTATTCGGCAACAGAAATAAGTCAAGATAGAAGGTGATAAAAATGGCAAAATTCATGGACCATGTAATAAGTCAAAGCAAATAGAGTTATGTCGTATTTTTTTTTTAATTGGGTGAGCTTGACTAATTGTCACGCCACACCCACTTCTTTAGTGAGAAAACATATTACACGGAAGGTAGGGAGTCGGATACGAAAAGAACTGTAGGAAGTCGGATAGGAAGAATTATAGGATATGTCGGATAGAAACAGAAGGAAAAGAGTGAAAGAGATGGTGGGATCGAAATCGATGTTTTTATGAACCTTTCATGATTGAAAATTGAAATCTAATTGGAATCCGGAAAGTGTCTTAAAGAAGTGTCATTGTTTCCTGCCTTCTGGCATGTTTGTCCAATAAAAGAGCTCTAACGTCAAGGCCTTCATGCATGCTATACTTTTGAACTTTTATGACTGAATTAATATCCACCAATCGACTATATCTTTGTCACACCAATAAATATGGTTGTAAAATGATATAGAAAACTATATTGGAATGATGTATAAATTTATTAGAAACTTATTTGTCATCAACAAATATGAACTCCTGAACTTTAAGAAATGGTTGTTACTACTTACTAGTATGGTTCATTCAAGTAAATCAAACGTGTTGACATATCAGTGGGGTTCATGTTTTGAATTTAAGAGACTGGTTTGGATAGGAGAAATTTCTGTGGACTTTCAAGACTCAAGGGTCAAGAATCATTTCAAGCAACTCTTGAAAGTCCACCCAACCATTTGACATGCAGGTATTTGTACGGTATAAACTAATACTAATAAGACCAAAAAAAAAAAACATGATTCAAAGCTTTAATTTGTTGAAGCAATATTTCCTGGTACTCACAGGCAATAGGAAATACAGATATATGGTTATATGAATTTTATAAGTATATGGAAAATTTTGAAAAAATATAGGTAAATATTTTGACAAAAATATTGATAGAACAAAAATGATTTAAAATTTATGAAAATGTTTAGAAAACTTCCAAAAAATGATAAAATAAGTAAGAATATAAATATTAAAATTATTTTATAAGTGAAATTGATATAAGTATGATTAAATATAATATTTATAATTTTTTTATAAAAAAATTAACTTAAATTCCTTTAATATATTTATATTCATTTATTTTAAAATTTTAAAATATTTTTATTAAAACATGTTTTATTATATTTTAAATAAAAAATCAATTTGATTCATATAAAATTTTTTATTTGAGATTTAATTTTTAAAATTTTATTATAAATTTATGGTGACAACTTTTTTTATTTACATTAATTTATTTAAATAATTAAAATTCTTAATAGTTTATATTATCAAATTAATTTTAATTTATAAAAGATTAGAACCTCATTAAAGAATTTTATACTAGTAGTACAACATGTGTGGTGCACGTGAACGACGTTTGAGTAATGTTGATTTCATAATATATTAGTCTCTTATTCACATGATACTTGCATTTATTTTTTTATAGTTATATATATATATATATATATATATATATATAAATGCAAGTATCATGTTTCTTAGTCAAATTCATAAAATATTAATAATTTAATATTTTAAAAAGTTTTTTCTTTTTTTGAATTTATTATATTGGATAAAAGTTGAAAATCACGTATTTATTTTTATAATCATCCAAAATTTTCTATCTATCATTGTTTCAAATAAATTCTTTAACTTAAAATTTATTTATAGTCTCATCGTTACTTCAAATAAATTATCTTAAGTCAAAATTTATTTATAGTCATCCAGAATTTTTTACCTATCATTACTTCAAATAAATTCTTTTAACTCAAAATTTATTTATAGTTATCCCAAATTTTCTATCTATTATTACTTCAAATAAAATTTTTTTAAGGCGAAATTTATGTATAGTCATTCAACATTTTCTACCTAGCATTACTTCAAATAAATTCTTTTAAGTCAAAATTCATTTATTATCATCTAGAATTTTCTACCTCTTTTTAACTCAATTTATTTATAGTCATCCAACATTTTCTACCTATCATTACTTCAAATAAATTCTTTTAAGTCAAAATTTATTTATAATCATCTAGAATTTTCTACCTCTTTTAACTCAAAATTTATTTATAGTCATCCTTAATTTTCTAGATTTCTTTCAAATAATTTTGAAATAAAAGATCTTGGTAATGCATTATTTGTGTTGGGCATACAAATTTTTCGAGATCGTTCTCGTGGTATTCTTGGCTTATCACAAAAGGCATATATTGATAAAATGTTTAGTAGATTTGACATGAAGGATTGTGCGCTAGGAGATACCCCCATTGCTAAGGGTGATAAATTCAGTTTGTTTCAATGCCCAGGAACAAAATTGAGAAGAAAAAAGATGGAGAACATCCCTTATTTAAAAAAAAATCACTAAGTAAATATATTATAAATTAATTAAACATAATTAATATTTTTATTTTTTTTAACAAATCCTTTAATTTTTATGAATAATTTGCAATAAAAAGCTAATCCAATTAATTATAGATTAAATCAAAATATTCTAGAATATTATGTTTAAAATTGAGTACTAAATGTGTGCATATGTAGTAAAAAAAATTAACTCATTTATATATTTAAAAAATTAAAACTTTATTCATTATCCATTTTAAGTAAAATATTATTGACAATTAGTATTATTCATTTTTAATAAAAAAAAATACAAAGATGTTATTATCCTTACGTTTCCAACATATAGCAAAATATTATATTTTCTATATAATTTATGATTTTATTATAATATTACTATTTATATTTTACTAAAACCTTATTTATTTATTTATTTGTAATTACAAAATTATTATTTTTTCAATAAGACTTCAATTTTTAAAAACAAGCATAAGAAATCATAGTCAAATAAGAAATTTAAAAAAAATAATTAAAATACTTATTTGATTTGTATTAAAAATGAATATTAAAATTATTTTTATCTTATAGTAATTTTTGTTTCACTAGAATAAAAAAAATTGTTTCATAATTAAAAAAATTTATTTATCTTTAAATCATACATAATAGTATATTTAATTTTTATTTTTTAATAACATTTAAATTTGATTTGATATTATTATAAATTAAGTTTATGAAATTTTTATAAAATAAAAATAAGACATTGTTTTTAAAAACAATACAAATTCTTTTATCTAAACAAGTTTTTTGTTTTTTGTTTTAAAAAACTATTTTTTAAAGTATCTTATTGAACACCCTTGTTTTTTTAAAAACTTTTAAAACTTGTTTTTTGTTCTCTATTTTAAAAATAAATTCTAAAAAACACCATCAAATAGGCCCAAAGTGATTTTAGAAAATATTTTTTAGTTCTAGTAATGTTAATTTAACAAATTAATACCACATCATAAATGACCATGTTATATTCAAAGGAAAATAGAAAAAGAGCAATGTCCTAAGCCCTACTCTCAAGCCAATGCATATATATAATAAAATTTAAAAAAAAAAATAGAATCACTTCATACAACAAAAGTTACCATTTTTAACTGCAAAGGGGATAATTTAGGCCTGTTTGCATATTGGATTTTATTTTGTTTTTGTTTTTAAATAAATACTAGGCTTTAGTTATATCATGGGTTAGATTATTTAAGAGTGGGATTGACGTGTTTTGGGTAAAAAATAATTTGTTTGAAACAAAAATCCATAAAATGAATTCTCTCCTAAAATAATTTCTAAACTATTACTTCTCATCCATGTCACAAAACCGTAATTGATAATTACGATTTTAATATTTTTTTCATTGCTATTATTGGAATATGAGACTCTATTGATTTTTTTCTTAGTGAAATTTTTAGAAGACTTTAAAATTATTTTCTTGATTTTATAAAGCCTTAGAAATATCTTCTTGTAAGTGAAACTTTTTAGAAGATTTTAGTGAGATTGTTTTTCTATCTTTTCTCCATTTTTTTCTCTCTCTATTTTTTTTTCTATCTTTTCTTCATCATCTATTCTTTCTCTCTATTTTATTATCTTATTTTTCTACCATAAACTTTATTCTTTCTTCCTTTTTTTTTTGACCCTAAAAATAAAACCTTATTGACAATTACACTCAAACCTTATGTTAACGAATTTTGAGTGTAGGCAACCATCGCCTACATCAGTTTATCTCCCAGGGTTCTACATCGAGTGTGGGGCAACCATCGAATACATCAGTTTATCTCCCAGGTTCCTACATCTAGTGCATC
>JAJJMF010027891.1:34579-63586 GCA_022058775.1 Vitis hybrid cultivar | reverse complement strand
AAATCAAAATACTTATTGCAAATAAATTAAAACTTTTTGTTTATAAATAATAAAATTGAAATCATTCATTCAATTTTTTTTTTTTTTAATAAAGTTATTTGAAATTTCTTGAAAACTAATTTTTTGAAATATCTTTTTTAGTTAATTCAATAAATCATTTTGCATAATTCATTTGTCATGTATTTTGTGCATTCTTGTAATTAGATTTTATCGTCATCTTTGTGTATATTGATTTGTGCCTTTAATCTCGGTATCCATGATTAATTAATTAATTGTCACAATTCCTTCCATTCATTTAGTAAAGACCGTAGGTACAAGAGTTTAGAGGAGTGTTACGACTTATCACCATACTTTCCTGATAGGTAACCTAACCCTCGAATTTAGACTCGGTTTTTGTAGACGTGTCTTTTCCAAATAAAGAGTCACATAGGATTTTCTTTCTTATTTTGTTTTTGTTTTTATTTTTTTTAAAAACTAAAATAAGTAGCGACTCCAAGTCTTTCTAAAAATCAAATTTTCACTAAATAAAAAACAAGTCTTGCCATTGAGTGAGGACGCATGTAAAAAACACCGGTCCACAAAATGGCGATTCCACTGGGGATGTTTTAAAGGGTCAAACTTGGACTCGAGTGAGGGAAATGTGGTGTTTGATTAATTGATCAGTGGATACCCTCTCATTGTGCCTGTATTGTATATTTGCTTGTTTTAGGGCACATAAGCGTTGACATGATGATTATTTTGTATATATGTTGCATGTGCCTTGCCATGTATTGATTCTTGTTATCATGTGTGTTTATATATATATATTTGCTTATGTTTATTTGTATTTGTTTTGTATGATTGTGTATTGCATGATTACCTTTTTTCTTTATGATGCATGTTTGGTGGTTATGTTCATTTGGGATATTGACATGTTAATTACATTAATTGATCCTTTTGCTTGCTTTAGCATATGACTCTTCTTGTTGTATGATTATTTTTCTCTCTTTGACATGTATATTCTCATTTTTGTATATTTCATTCATCTTGGTGTGATCGATTATCTTTGTTGTATATTATTTTGTTTGTCTCAACATATTGTATATTCTTGTTATACACCTATCTTGCTTATCCTGTTTCTCCCTAGCCTGTGTGTAAATTTGAGTGGTATACTTGTTTTTTGTTTGTTTGTTTATTACATGACTGCTCTTCTTCTGTGTGGCATATATTGCTTGTCCCTATGGGGCACACATTTATCCCCTTACCTCAAATTCCCTAGTCGTGGTCAACTTTGTTTCCTTTGATCTCGTATTTGATATGAGACTTGTTGCTTTGTTTGTTCTTTGATCGAGCTAGTGATTCAGAGTAGGGTTTAGTGATGAGTTATATATATGTTTGGAGCATTTTTGAGAAGGCCGACACATTGATGTTGATTGGAGTCCGATATTTGAAGACTTGTATAGTCCAAAGCTAGATTTCATGATATTTGTGTGACTAGTGTGCTTTATTTTCGCTTAGTTTGATAGGATTTTTGGATGCACCCACACCGTTCACTATGCACCTTAGATTATTACTAAGTGTTGAAAGATGTGAGAGTCTTCACCATTAGGAAACCCTCTAGGATGCGAGATAGTACATGTGTGGAGGTGATGACCACCTTGCATGGAAGCACTCTCGTCTCTTCGGAGACGTGTAGGAGGTTGTGTACTGTCGGAGAGTAAAATCCCTTATGCTAAGGATCCTTTAAAGCCTACTTCTTTTTCTTTTTAGAGTCACCCTGACCTCGTAGGTTGAGCCTTAGATCCTTCAATTAGGATTCATTTCCTACATATGGGTGCATCTGAGAGCCTTTGGGCTAATTTAGTAATAGCTTGGATCCAATACTCCCCATTTTGGTCTCCAATATAGAGTGCTTGGAGACTAGTACAAGTTTGAGTATTAGTTGGACCACCTTTTTGCCATTTTGCATTGGTTTTTTTTTTTCTTATCGCTCGTTGGGTCTAGCGTGCTTTCTTCTTAAGGCTTTAGGTAGTCTTATTTTCTTGAGTTGGTGCACTCTTTTGGTTTGTTGTCACTTTTCGATTGGCATTTTGGGATATGCTTGTCGATTGTGTTCACTTTTTTATGTTGTTCACCTTTCTACACTTATCATGGGCTTGATATTTCATTCTTTGATTAATTCGCCTGATTCCATTTTCAACCCAATATTTTCATTACAGAAAGGTGAAATACATGTTTTCATATTCACACATTTTTTTAGAAATGCCTTTATCACCTTATCATTTTCCCTCATGAAGCTTGAGTTGAAAGTGAATCAAGGATATTTGCCTTTATCACCTGATCACCTTATTCTTCACACCTCATTCATTTTCCGGATCACTGATAGAAATTCTTTAGTCACATTTGTAGCCATCTCACAGAGGACACCTTTATGACTTTAGAGTTTTTGTCATACATCCAAATGTTGATTGTCATCACAAGACCACACATTGTGTGTTGTGTTATTTATTTATTTATTTTACTTGAGACATCACTTCACTTACACGTTGTGATCATGAGACATAACCCATCATAGATGATATTGAGCTTTTTGACTTGGACTAAAGGCTTGACCCAGGGAGTTTAGGATTGTGACTCACCTATTTGATGATCAGAGCGATACCTACCCACTTTGCACCCTTTACTCTTGTGTGTCTATCTATTTTGAGCCTTTTGAAGCATCATCCCTCACCTCGTTATTACTTGGCCTTTCTATCCCTAGTTGTTCTAGCTTTGCACATCTCTTCTCCAATCCGACCAAGTAGAGTGTGAGGAGTTTGAGCCCCAGCTTGATCTTGCATGGTGAGGGATGTCTTATGATCTTTAGGTGGCTTATGGTGTGAGGATTGGTCGATTGCCTGATGGGACTATCATTTATTTTGCCATGAGTATAGAGATTGATCTGACATGATGAGAGTTGGCTTGTGATGAGCAATTGTGCTTGATAAGATCGTCGTTTGCTTTTCTTTGAGAGGATCATATTTGAGATTATTACGAAGCATTTGGAGTAGGGTTTGACACACGATTCTTGAGGATTGAGGTGGTTATATCAAATGGACAACGATATTTGGTATCGATCATTTAAGGGTTTGAGAGCTCGATGTTTAAGACCATGGTTGCAAGATGGGTGGCCCTCATTTTGGTTAGCTTACACCCTATTAACTTTATTGACATCTGAACCATTGCTAGCCCTTTGAGCTTTACATGAGCATCATAGTTTTTTTTTTTTCTTATAGCCTTACTCACCTTTTACACTGGGATAAGGGCCCTTTGGTGTATATATCCTTTATTTAAGAGTTTCATAATCCATAGGCTTATTGGCTCACATTTTGCATTATTTTGTTATTGTCCTAGCATCATTCTTCATCATACTTCATTGTTTATATATTTTGTTCCATCTTGTCATTGTTATGATGTTTCTTTCCATGCCTTGAGTGATGATATTTCACATTTCAGTGCATGAAGGACGATCATATTCCTTTCCACTTCCATCTCATGGACATTGTTTCAGAGTTCCTTAGTTGAGGCGATCATCTTGCAAGAGAGAGTTCATCTACATCATTGTTTGAGTGTGTATCCATTTCATTATGTATTCTCAGTGAAGCTCATTTGTTGATATTTAGAGTATGCACAAGTAAAAGAAAAAAAAATAAGCATGTATTTATATATGTAGACAATGTCCTTTTCCATTGAGTTTGTATGTTGTCCACTGAGAGCTGTCTTTTTTAGTCAATTGCTTATGAGAGTTCGTATTTAAGCTTTTAAATGTCCTCATCTCCTCATGCTTATCTTGTTATGTATTATATGTGTGAGAGATAGATGACCTTTTCCTAGAGAGTTTGGATCATTATCTTCTCCATCATTACATACATTGGTGATTTGACTATTCTCATTACTTGATTTGAGTAGATCAGTGGTCATTCATTTTCTTTTCATTCATCTATTTTTCTCATGGTGTCTCATTCACTTTACCTACATTGTTCTTTGTTCATATAAATTTACATTCCGTATTCAATAATATTTTATTTACATCATTCTTATACATCCCGTCAATATTTTGATATTCTTCCTCTCTTCTCTTTCATCACTGATATATTCATCTCAAATTCTTTCTTTCTCATCGATATATTCATATTGAATGTCTTTATATCTATGGCTCATGAGATTCTCTATACATATTGCATTTTATACACAAGGGTATGGGGTTGTATCATTGGGATTATTGAGCTTAGTTTCCTTTCATTTCTTCACCCTGTTACCCTAGCCTACGTTACGTCCCGGGTCTTAAGACAACCTTAAGGCCATAATATCACGCATTGAGTTTTGATAGCTCTCACATGGGCGATACTTGGGATTGGTCAGAGAGCATTTTGATTATGATGGTTCGAGAGTTATGGTATGGCCCCACACTAGGGGCATAGCCACCTCAGAGAGTGTGTTGGATATGTAGCCACTCTATTCGATGTATTACATTGGGGCATACCCTTTTCAGCTAGTTATGGATTCTTGATATGACAATTTACACTGAGACATGCTCATTCTTGAAAGGAGATCAGACACCCCCTTCATATTGGAGTGTGGGATGATTGAGTGATTTCATTTAATATGACTATGTTGGGACATACCCCCCTCATTGGTGTTGATTGGTTCTTGACAATAATATAGGGGCATATCCCTTTTAGTCAATGGTGGTTTTTGAGGCATAGTTGTTTATTGGAGGTGGTTAGATTCCTTTTATATTGGAGTGTAAGGCATGAATGGGGATGTTCTTACACAGGGACATACCCCTCTTAGACAATGATAGATTTTTTTTTTTCAGAGTATATCCCTTTCATTGGTATTGATGGATTTTTGAGATGATTGGATCAGGACACAAACCCTTGTGAGAGCTTATAGTGGATTTTAGTCCTCTCATGGATTGCCCTACGCTAGATCATAGTCCTTTCATTGGCGATTGATCATAGAGATACCTGTTTACATTGAGATAGGATAATGTTAGAATGCATTTTCGTTGAGGCATATCACTTTGCTTGATTATCCACATTGGGGCATTCTTATTCTTTAGAGGAAATCAGATACTCCCATAATGTTATAGTATGAGGAGATTTCAGAGTGTAGAGATATAATTTGACTCGATGATGTATAATGAATTGTATTCTTCCCATTGGTGCTTGATTTGGAGATGTTTATACTGGGGCATACCCTACTCATCGATGACTAATTTTGGAGGTATTTGTTCTATTAGAGGCTTGCCTATTTTGAGAGGATGTATTCATACTGGTGCATAGCCACCTTGTTGATTTTTGACATTGAGACTTGGCTTTTTGTTTATGATTGTTATCTTTGATGGATTATAGAGATGATGACACCTTGGGTTTTGACTCCTCATCATACCTGGTTTGATTTGGATGTTTGCTTATATTGCATACTCAAAAGTCCCATCTTTAACACCATTACACCTACATCCATCTTGTTTGTCAAAGTCTTGTCGTTATATCACTTTGAGCCTACATATTTCATCATCACACATGACTTTATCCCATTCTTTTGATCAAAGAAGGATAAAAACTAGTTGTGAGTTTTCTAATCTACTTTTCATATGCCTTTGGACATTAGGTTCAACATCTTCCATGACAGTAGGACATGTTAGATTGTTGATGTATTAGTGGCGATGTTTTCACGTTAATGGTTGATGTGTCGTGTCTTATTTTGCTTGCATTTTAAGACTTGGAATCTTGGTTAGCATTTGTTTGGTATATTATTTTAGTTTTACTTTGTCAGCATAGTTTATGTGATGCATGGTCTTATTTAAGCATTTATTCATTGAGGCCATATATTTTCATTGCATTATCGTTGAGCATATCCTAGAGTGTCTTTTGTAGTGACATTATGTGTCTCATATTGATCACTATCTCATATTAAGGCATATCCATTCTCCGGATTTATCAGATCTTTTGTTAACGTCATAGTTGCTTGATCCATTTATAGATACTTGTGAGTCACCATGCTCGGGCATACATTTTTTCTTATTGAGTTTATTATCTCCATCACTTTTTTTTTTTTTTTGAGGTTTTTTTAGGTGTCTTAGGTTGCAAACCGCATTTCTTGGTTCTTGTTTTGCTTTAGATGTTCTTGATTGCATATCGCATTTCATTCCCACTTCTTCAATTTGTGTAGCGCATTCTCCTATCGTCAGTTTGTGTAAGTAATCCCTATTCATTCAACTTGTTTAGGGCATTCCTCTACCATCAGTTTGTTTAGGGCATCCCTATTCCTTCAGCTTGTTTAGATCATCCCTCTACAGTCAATTTGTTTAGAGTATCCCCCTTCCTTCAACTTGTTTAAAGCATCCCTCTCTTGTTAGTTTGTTAAGGTATCCCCTTTTCTTCAGTTTGTTTTAAGGTATCCCCCTACAGTCAGTTTCTTTAAGGCATCTCTCTTCCTTCAGCTTGTTTAGGGCATCACATTTCATCAGTTTGTTTAGGGCATCCCCATTTCATCAATTTATTTAGAGAATCCCCCTAAAGATAGTTTGTTTAAGGCATCTCTTTGCCATCAGTTTGTTTAGGGCACCCCATTTTCCTTTAATTTGTTTAGGGAATCCCCCTTCTTTCATTTATCTCACTATTATGGATTAGACATCCATGGGCACTCCAGTTATCTCACCACCATAGATTTTCATTTATAAGCATTTGATTAAGTTATCTCACCACCAATGATCAAACATCCATGGGCACTTCAGTCATTTTACCACCATAGATTGGACATCTATGGGCATTTTAGTTGACTCACTACTATAGATTGGTTATCTATGAGCCTTTGAGTATCACCATCATAGATCAGACATATATAGGCATTTCAATTGATGGGCCTTTGAAATTATCACCACCACAGATTTTTATCTATGGGCTTTCGAGAGTTTCACCACCATAGATTGACATCTATGGACATTCAAGAGTTTCACCACCATAGATTAACATCTATGGGCATTTCAGTTTCACCACCATAGATATACATATATGGGCATTTTAGTTTTCACCATCATAGATTAGATATTTATGGGCATGTCAAATTCACCACCATAGATTTTCATCTATGAGCCTTGATTAGTTTTCACTACTATAGATTTTCATCTGTGGACCTTGATCAATTTTCACCACCATAGATTTTCATCAATGGGCAATTCAGATTCACCATCATAGATTTTCATCTATGGGCCTTGATTAGTTTTCACCACCATAGATAAGACATTTATAGGCATTTCAATTTTCATCACCATAGATTTTCATCTATGGTCCTTAATCAGTTTTCACCACCATAGATCAAACATTTATGGGCAATTCAATTTTCACCACCATAGATCAGACATCTATGAGCATTTCAGATTCACCATAATGGATTTTTATCTACGGGCATTTCAGATTCACCACCATAAATTTTCATTTATGGGTCTTAATTAGTTTTCACCACCATAGATTAGACATTTATGGGCATTTCGGTCTTCACTACCATAGATTTTCATTTATGGGCATTTGTTACAATTATTTCACCACCATAGATTTTCATCTATGGCCTTAATCAATTTTCACCACCATAGTTTTTCATCTATGGCCCTTGATTAGTTTCACCACAATGGATCAGACATCCATAGACACTTTAGTTATCTTACCACCAGGGATTGAACATCCATGGGCATTTCAGTGATTCTCACCATCATAGATCAGACATCTATGAGCATTTCAATTGATTCACCAGTGTGAATTTTCATCTTTGGGCCTTTGAGATTATCACCACCACATATTTTTATTTGTGGGCCTTAGAGAGTTTCACCACCATAGATTGACATCTATGGGCATTTAAGTTGTATCACCAATGTAGGTCTTCACCTATGGGCCTTCTAGTTTAGTGTTTAGAGTTAGCTTTTCGGTTTGGTTTTCAAAGCCATTATTTTCTCAGTTTAGCATTTAGAGTTGGTCTTATCATTTAGAACCATAACTCTTGACATTCATGATCACTAGCATTGCATGCCTTGTCCTCGTAGTTTCACATTCCACCATACTTCTCACTTCGTTGTGTATTTGTTTTTCACTTCTTCATCATACTGTTTTGGAGTTTCTCCTCCTCCATTGTGCATGATATAGTCATTTTAGCTCATACTCGAGTTTTGATCATATTGTTTGATATACTATGCCTTGTGTCCTCATATAGCACACGTATGGTTTTTTTCCTTTGTATGTGTTTGTTCCTATGCTCCTTGGTAGTCTGTCTACTACTCAACTTTAACATCGATTTTTGAGTCACTTTTGAAGACTTTTTGGAGGGAGTCCAAATTCATAGTGTAACTTTCGAGACACTTTAAGAGTTTTCGTTTTTACCCTTTTTATAGGGTTTTTAGAGTCATTTTGTTCTTGTTTTAGTTTAAGAGAGTTCGTGTCATATTGGAACAAATTTGGTGGTCTTTTTTGTTCTTTGGCAGAGCCCACTTCGTTTCACTTGTGTATACATTTACTTTACTCATGAACTCTATCGAAATAGGGCATATTTGCAGATCCCAAAATTTGTCATAATTTTTTTTTTTACATTGATTTTGAGTCCAATTTTATCCTTAGATTTTAAACCCGATTACATCTATTTCTTTTTTTGTTCACTAACACCCTTTAATTCTTAATTTTTATTATTTTATTTATTTATTATTATTATTATTATTATTATTATTATTATTATTATTATTTTCTTCATTTTTCTTCTTTCTTTTTTTCTATTTCCTTTCTTCCCACTTACCCCACCTACCCCCACTTTCTCCCATACCATGTCACAAAGACAACCCATTCCCTCCATTCTTTTCTTTCCCCTCATCTTTCTATCTTTTTTATTCATTTATTTTTTTACTTATATGTAAGTTTATTTTGCCTTTTTTTTTATCTTATTTTTTTTTTCTTACTTTGATTTTAATAGTAATTGTTGTTTGTAAGATTTGAATTGGTGAATTAATATAGAATTTGGGCTCATTTGCTATTGTTAATTAATATGAAATTTGGACTCATTTGTTGTTGGTGAAATTTGTTGGATGGATTAATAATTGATATGGATTTTGCCCATTTGAATTGTTTAATTTAGCATGAGACAATTGTGACATATTTTGAATGTTATTTTGGGCTTTACATATTAAATTGGGGTGGATTTTGGTTGTAAATATAGGTTTGCATATTAAATTAGGCTTAGATTATGAGATATTAAATTTAGGCCTAATGAAATTTATTTTAATTTATCAAATTTTAAGTTTGGTTGATTGTACTTGTATTTTGGTTATTAATTTAGAAATTTTGGGCAAGACCTATAGCATGTGAGATATTTTTGTTAGGTTATATTTGCTAATTTGAGCCCATTTTAATTGATGAAATTTAGCAGACTAATTTGAAGTTTGAGTTTGGGCTTGAATATTTGTTTTGGACTTTGTACATTTATGAATATTTACTTTTGGGTTATTTTTATTTTGCATGAACTCATTCCACTACTTGCAATGGTATTCTATTGTTTAAGCATGGATTTATGGCACATGGAGAATGAAATTTCATAGAACGAAAGTAGGCTTAGGAAGACTATAAATAGAGCATTGAACTTGTTGTAAACTTGTTTAGGTACACGTTTTATTTCTCACTACTATTTGGTTTTATTTTTATTGGTTTTTGTAAATATTTGTTTATATATATTTACTTGTATACAAAATTGAATATCAAACAAATAAGAAATTTTGTTTAAATAAGAGGAACAATTTGGTAAACATGTTTTAATAAAATAATAGTTCATAAAATATTTTTCTTAATAAAAGAAAGTTTTCTTGATAAAAATTCAGAAAAATGCTTTCAGAAAAATCCAAAAAGAATTGTTTTTAACAAAATTAAAAAAAATTGTTTTTAATAATAATTGTTCGAAAATTGGTTTTTAAATAAAATTGCCCAAAAAAATGTTTTTTTATAAATAAATTATATTTCCTTAATTAGAATGTGATTAAAAGTAATTTTTGTAAATGAAGGTCTTAAGTAACCTTATAGTGAGAATAGTATAAGTAACCAAAATTAAGAACATGCCTAAGTGGGCTATGCCAAAAGAAGTGTCCAAGTGACCTATTATGAAAGATTGTCTAAGTAACCTAGGGTGAATGTGTGCAAGCTAGAAGGTGCCAAGTGCATCTAAATGGGCCGAAGATGATGCCTAATAGGCCTAAGTCTAAATTAGGGCTGCCAAGAGTCACAACGGGGTTAGATAAATCCCTCAACCAAAGTCTCCGAGGTGACTCAAAAAAGGTAAGTAGTATGAGTAGTTATGGGCCACCAAGGAACTACTGTAAAGTATCGAACAAGTATCTAATAGGACATGTGATAGGAGGACAAAATTGAGGGTCTACACATTGCTCTCTAAAAATAGTTTTTAAAAACAAAGTGAAATAAAGAATATCTTTTAGAAAATAAGTAAAAGTTGTTTGTATCCCTTTCTAAAAGCAAGAAAAACATAGAACTTTTTTTTTAATAAAAAAAACCCATAAAAGTGAACATAATATCACTTCATTTCTCTTTTCAGGATTTAATATCAATATTGTAAATCTTAAAATATGATTTTCCTTTAAATTATATGTACTTTTTTGAATTTCTTTTAACTTTTTTACAATTTTTCATTAAGCAAATACATTTCAAATCAAATTTTACGTGATAAATAAATTTTATTAATATTAAAAAATAATTTTAAATTAAAAAAATATTTAATTAATAATAAAATGTTGTGAAACTCAATAACATTAGTAAGTCATAAACCAAAATTATTTTAAATATTTGGGTTAGTTTCTTCTTTACATACATATACATATCCATCCACATATTTTTATATATAAAAAAAAAATATTAGGCAAATAAACTTCAAATTAGACCATAATTAACAAGTTGGATTCACTAACTAATTTCTAGACCAATTAATACAAAAATTTTATGGACAAAATTGATTTAGAATGATTTTATTATTTTTCTTTTACATAAAATCATTATTTTATATTTTTTTTCACTAGACAAATGAACTCTAAATTAAACAAGATTTAATGTTTTGAATTCATCAAGGAGTCTAGTAATTTTTAAAAATAATTTAAAACCTAAATAATGAACCAATTAATACTAGAAATTTATTAACAAAAATTGGTTTATAACAACTTTACTATTTCTCTTTTACATAAAATCTTTATTTTCCGATTTTTTCACTAGGTAGATGAACTCCAAATTAAACAAGACTTAATACGTTAGATTTATTATAGAGTCTAGTAACTTTTAAAAATATCTTAAAACTCAAATATTGACGTAATCAATACTAAAAATTTATGGACAAAAATTAATTTAAAATAACTCTATTGTTTTTCTTTTACATAGAATTAATGTTTTCTATTTTTTTTAACTGGACAAATAACTTCAAGTTAAATAAGACTTAATGTGTTAGATTCATTAACAGGTTTAGTAATTTTTAAAAATAATTTGAAACTCAAATAATAAATTCATTAAAATAAAAAAAAATATTTGGATAAAAATTGGTTCATAATATATCTATTATTTTGTTGCACATAATTATATTTTTATAAATTTTCTAATAATTAAAAAAATAAATAAATTATAAATTAAGTGAAACATAATTAATAATTTAAATTTTTTATGAATTTTTAAGTTTTTAAGAATAATTTTGAATTAAAAAAATTGATCTAATTATCAAAACATTCTAAAATATTATATAAAAACTTAACTCGGTTACATGTTAAAAAAATTAAACTTTATTCATTATTCATTTTAAATAAAATATTATTAAAAATTATTAATCAAAAAAATTTACACATATGTTAATATCCTTATGCTTTTAACATATATATAAATTTTTATGGGAAAAAAATATAATTTATGATTTTATTATAATATTATTATTCATGTTTTACTAAAAATTATTTTTTAAACTTATTTGTAATTAAAAAATTATTTTCATTTTTAATAAGACCTAATTAAATTAAATTTGCAATGGCTTTATAAAATCAAAATTAAAAAAAAAAAGTATTTTTAAAAATTACTTATTCAAACAAGTTTTTTGCTTTTTATTTTTAAAAAAAGTTTTTAAAAACAACTTGTCAAACATCTTTATTCTTATAAAACATTAGAAAAATATTTTTTGTTCTTTAACTTAAAAATAATTTTTAAAAACAAGTTTTAAAAAACATGGTAAAATAAACCCTTATTTTTAAATTATCAATACATCAAAAACTTTTTGTTTTTCAAAAGTTGAGAAAAAATAAATGTTTTCTCAATGGAGTATTTGTTTATAAACATTTTCCAAGTCATCAAGGCAAATACCTCATATAAGGATCCATAAACCACCCAAAATCACTAAAAGATTGTTGAAAAATAACTGAAAAAATATTTCTTTTGATTTTTATTTTTAAAAATATAAATTCAATTAGAAGTATCGAGAATATTTATAAAAATTAAAAACATTTGTTTATTGTGTACTGTGCAAGTGGATCCATCATCAAATTGGAAAAATGAGAGAGAGAGAGAGAGAGAGAGAGAGAGAGAGAGAGAGAAGGAGGTGGGGGAGGAAGAGACAGAGAGGGTCATCTTTGGTGATTGATATTGTCTTTAGAACGTGAGAGACATTTGGTATACGTTCACACGGTGAAGGATATAACTTTGAGAGAGAGAGAGAGGGAGATTCCCTTCTTCACACAAAGAAAAGGAGGAGAGAGAAAGGCACTTTTTTTATAGGTAAAATTAGAGTTGCTCACAGTTCCAAAGTAGCCTCAGGAATGCCGTCATCAGAAAAATATTATCATTCAAGGCTGCCAACCTAAAATAAGACCATTCTAATGTGCCAGTTAAGTGGAGGAAATTACAATTCTATTCCTCTTTGTATCTGATTCAATTCGATATCTTGGATTTTTTCCATAGCGAAAAAAGATTTCTCTGGGAAGTGACTACATAAAAGTAAATATAAATGTCAAATCAAGGATCTTCTAAACGGTGTCTTTGAATTACCTGTGGTATGCCGAGCCTAAATGCACACACAAGACCCTTTTCTGTACGTCCTCGTCGACAACCTGGTCCACCTCGTCGACGAGGTACCATAATATGAATAATGTAAAACTTTATGCTTTAGATTCCTACCTAAGCCATGGTATATAAGACCATGTAGGGCAAGATGTGTATGCTAAGCATCTTGGAGTAGTTGGCCCTGAAATATTCTTTAAAGTGAGTCTTGTTGGCATATGTGCTGTCACTATATATAAAGGAAAGACATTGAAATTATCATTTATGATTTTATGAGGTATATGCTTTGGGTGTATAGGTTGGTAAAAGTGATGTTGAAATTATTGAAATATACAATTATAACACTTGTTGGTTTGTTTTTTTTTTTTTCTTCTTTTTCTATCATTTTTCATATTTTCATATCCAATGACGTGAATAAATTCTCTAACCCATTTTTTAAAATAACGTTTTGTTTTTCAAACCAAAATAATAATTAAAAAAACATATTTAACAACCACAAATTAGAAAATAATTTTCTGCTTTTAAAATAAAAAATAAAGTGTTTTCAGATAACATATTTTAATTATTTTCGTTTATTTTTTTAGGGTTATTATAAAAAATAATTATATAAATATGAATAATGATTATTTATAATGTTTTATTTTTAATTATTCTTCATATATTATTATTATTATTTTAAATAGTCCTCATAAAACACAAGTGAAAACAACTACTTTGAAAACACTTATTATTACTTTTTTTAATAATAGAAAATTATTTTTTGTTTCTTGGTTGTCAAATATGTTTCCTTTTTTTTTGTTCTTAAAAATTAAAAAGATATATATATTTTTAAAATAGTTAACAAATGAACCCTATATATAGTTCCTTTTTCAAATTTCTTTATTGTTGATTATTATAAATATTTGAGATGTAATCATCATTTTGGGCTAATAATAATAGTTCTAATAGTGCGGATGAGATTGCATGAATTTTAATTACTAAACTAAATTAGATACGTAATTTTTATTTCATTTCTTTTATTTGCTTATGCTTACTCTCCTTAAGTTCTTAACTAAGGGTTCTATTAGCTCCAAAGCTTGAACATTAAGTTTTTAATACACGCACTTGGATTCCAAGGTTCCAATGAATCTTTACAAATACTTCAAGTGATTTACCTCACTTAGAAACCACTTCTCACTAGATGAATGAAGAATAAAATGAATTCTTCAATCATAGTATAGCAAGTAAAGCTCATAATACAATGGAAATTACAAAGACTTGAAGGTACACTAGAAAAAAAATACAAGTTTAAGAATAAATGCACTTATCAGAGCTTTGAATGAGAGAAAAAGTTGGTTTCACAATTTGAATGTAGCGAGCCTCATGTACATAAATGCTCTTAAAGACTTCGATTTATAAATTTTCAACTCAAAATCCTTAAAACCCTTAGAAAAGCCTTTACATATTGAGCAACTAGTTAGATTAGTTCAATAGCAATTATACATTAAATGCATTGGGAGGTAACCATTAGGGTATAGGACCCCAACCAATTGAGCAACTGGTTCGACTAATTCAAACACACTACTAGAAGAGAGAGTATGCACAAAGTGCACATCGATTGTTTAAGGCCTGATTGGCTCAACTAGTTCTACTTATCTCAAATGGTTGTATTTTAAGGCATAGAAATGACTATGGAATGAGGTTGAGAACCTTCAATAGCATGTGTTCAATCTCAAATAACCCTTTAAAGCTAGTCTAGGAAGAATTAGGGTCAATGTTTCATCAAAATCATGAAATCATCTAATTTTAAGAAAATGTGATCTATTTAAGTTTAATGAGGGATGGTTTTTAAAACTTAAAATTTGTGACTCAAGTGCACCGACAAGAATCAACCTTACAAATAGTCTTAGGTCTTCTTAAGTTTTCAAAATGCTCAATCTTAAGGTGTTGATTTTTTTATTTTAGTTACTTAAACCTTTCTTTAAATTTTCAAAAAAAAAAAAAAAAAATCCAAAACAATTGACTTGATTTGAACTATTTATAGTCTTAATCTTATTTTATGATTATCAAAACTTGATTAAGAGAACCCTTAGGCTAACAATTTGGCTATATGTGGTTCTCTAAAAATTTGAGAGAAAATGCAAAGGAAAGAAAATAAATAAATAAACTAAAAAAGAAAAGAAAAAGTGAAAGAACATACAGCTTTAGAAAATTTGCCACCTTTTTTTGGCTTTTTTCATTCACTTTGTTAGTAAACAAAGCCTTCACTAGCCACATGGCCCACGTCTTCATTCTCAATATTCTTTCTTCCACGTGCATCTCTATATCCAACTCAATGTTTTCTTAATGAAAAAGATCGTTCTACCCCTTTATTTATTTTATTTTATTATCTTCATTATTCTTTTTAAATTATGTTTTCTACCTATAATTGAATTTTGGAGCATTTCAAATTATCTTGGAAGTTAGTATGGTATTATCACAATAGCAAATAACACCATTATAATATATGTTAGAACATTAAGTCTTGTACTTTGTTTAATGACAATTTTGTTCTTATTTATCCTAATTTAGGAAACTTTTTAGATAGTGACTTAGGGCTTGTTTAGTAACTATTTTTTGAAAAAAATTCTAAAAAATAGTTTTTGAAAACTGTTCTTTGATTTTTGTAAATCAAAAGTCTGTTTGGAAACCTAAAATGTTTTTAACATTTTTCAATATTTATAAATATGTTTTAAAAATATTTTTTATACCCAATGTTTTATTTTTAATTATTTTACATATTTGTATAATTATTTCTTAAAATAGTCTTCAGAAAACAAATGAAAATAACAGAAAACAATTAAAAGATGTTATCTGAAAACACCTTATTTTCTGTTCTTAAGAATAAAAAACAAAAAATAGTTTTTGGTTGGCAAATGTGTTTTCTGTGTTTTTTGTTATGGAGAATTGAAAACTGTTCTAAAAAACGGCTCCTAACAGGCGCTTACTCTCCACTAAAGGTTCGAGGTTGTTGATTGTTCAATTGAAAAGTCATAAGTCTAAAAATGTTTGTTTAGTAGCAAGTTGGGTGGTTGAAGGATTAGAGTGGATTGATTACTCTTTCCTAAGTTAAACTGCATTAATTTATGTTTTGGAAAAATAGGGAACACTCAAGTGGTAGAACTAACACTCAAGTGACTCAAGCACTCAAGTGGTGGTTAAGTGCACTCGAGCAGTTTTTCCCAAATCTGCTAGAATATGATAGATTTATTTTTTGGAAATTCACGATTATTTTTTTTTTGTTGAAAAATTCTAGATATTGATCCCTTAAATCTAAGAACCTATATAAACTATCTCCTAACCCATTTTAGGGTTAGACACTTTGAGAGAATCAACTCAACTTGTCCTAACATTCCCAAACTCTTAACAAGGAATCATCACTTCGAATTATGGGTTGTTGGAAGGACCTGCATCCCTATGCATCCTCACGTGCATGACATGTGTTCACCTAGTAATTAAAAAAATGGGTAAAACAAGATATCTCCTAACTTAATGTCATTGGACCTAAAACAAAATAAATAATAATAATAATAAAAAATTTAAAAATAACTTCAAAAAATAAAATCAACTACCATAGATAATTTAGATAAAAATGATGTTCATTAGAAAATGATATTTCTTTCTATTTCCATGGAAGCAAAATTAAAAAGCTTCATTTTCATTAATGGAAAATATGCATAAAAACAAGGGATTAGCTTGCTTAAATTGAATTTCACCTCTCTCTAAATATCATTAATGCTTAGGTAAACTACTTTTTAATCAAGGGTTTTATGTCATATTTGTCGACAAACCTTAGGCTATGGAAATGATATTAGGTGAAGAAAGATTGTTTTGGTGAAATTTTGGGAAAAATCAACCCTAAACAAAAGGTTTGACCTTCAACTCACCTTACCACTGGGCAAGTTTGCCCCTTGTTAAATATATTGCACTAAACATATATATTCAAAGTCATCATATAAAGAAAATATTAAAAGAATATTTTAGATAAAAAATTAATTATAATTATTTTATAATTAAAGGCAAAAATTTCTTTTAATTGATTACCAAAAATACAAAAATTATCATGATAATTTTCTTCATAGTGTTTTTAATACCATTAATAGATTAATTAAATATTAAAAAATTATACATATATCACAATTTATTTTATATCATTTAATACATATTGAATTAAATGGATATATATATATTAAAATTAGACATATAATAATCAAGGGAGAATTGTGTTTTGGGTCCAGTTGGGTCCAAAAATTAATATTTGGTCCATATATCATGCATATTTAAGCCCAAGACCCCAACAAAGTATGAAAATTAAGATGAATGATATTGTATTTCATTAATTCCTAAAATACCCTTAACCCTTATGTAAGCACAAGTGAGTGTGAATTTCAATTTTTTTATGTTTTTTTCCCTTTTCTATTTCCTATTAAGTATTACTCATTTCTAACTTTTTTTTTCTTTTTCTTCCAATCTATATTTCTATTTTATGTCAAATAAAAAGCAATAATGTTATTTTGTTTTTCATTTTTAAAGATATTGAATCTTTTTGCTCTTATTATAAGCAATGATAAAAATTTTAGGATTTTTCATCCAAATATTTTTTTATTTTTTTGTATTTATCTTTTAGTTTAATTTTTATTTTTTTATTTTAAATTTATGTTACCCTTTCATTTATATTTTTCTCTTATTTTTAATTATTTTTTATATTTTCAATATTAACCATATTTTAAAAAATTTAAAAATTGACTATCACTTCACTTTATTATATATATATCTTTTAGCTTTTTAATTTTTAATATTTTTATTTTAAAATTTTTTAAAAGATAAATTTATTGAAAAAATAACTAAGATATGAAGTTCTAATATTATATATATATATATCTTTTAGTTTTTTAATTTTTAATGTTTTTATTTTAAAATTTTTTAAAAGATAAATTTATTGAAAAAAATAACTAAGATATGAAGTTCTAATATTATATGAATAATTTTTCTTATGTAGATAGACTAATGCAAAGTATTTTGACTCATAACAAGAAAATTGTCAATACAATTTTTTTAGTTAAACTTTATAAATTAAATTTCAAATAAAATATATTATATAAGATTTTATCTAAAAATTATAGAAAGTAGTATTTAATTTTTTTTATCGACTTTCAAACTTATCTAATTTTTTACTTGAAAGGTAATAGAACATGTTTACAAAAAAACAAATTAGTTTTTCATTTTTTAAATAAATGAGTATAAATATATTAAAAGAATTAAAGATAATCTTAGTAAAAAATTTGATAAATATGATTATAATTTTAAATATAGATTCATTTGGATAAAACTTCACAAAAAGAAAAAAAAAATAGTGGAAAGAAAGAACATTGCTAAAACTACAAAAACAAAATATGTAATTACAAAATTTTGATGATGAAATTTAAAAATAAAATCCGAAAGCAATTCTTGAGTGGGGAAAAAATCTTTGAGTGGAAAAAAATGGGAAAGTTTTTCAAAATCACTTGAAATCATTAACAAAAAGTAGTCATGTACATCCTTGTACAATTAGTAAATTTGTCTTGTACAATTAGTGTAATACCCTTGTACAATAACTCAAATTTCATACATCATCTCATGAATATCTGACAATAGGTCGGTTAACCATGTTTGCATTGGTTTGGTTTTAAAAAAGAAGAAAAATTGTTGTATAATTTTGTTTTACAATCATCATAAGTGAGATATCTATTCAAATGACTATATACAAGTTAGATAAAGTGCATGAGATGAATGTATGCTTAACTAATGTGTGTAAGGAATGTCATTTATCCTCGGTTAGGAGAAATAAACAAACAAGTTTTTCAGAATTACTAAAAATCCTTCACAAATAATAGTCTTGTACACCCTTATACAGTTAGTATATTTGTCATGTACACTTAGTGTAAATACCTTGTAAATTCCATATACCCCCTACTCAATGTGTAATCATAGGTAAGTTAACCATATTTTCATTGGTTTGTTTCAAAAAATAGTGGAAGATAGAAAAAAAAATTTTCCTCTCAAAAATCATTAGTGGGATAAGTATTCGAATTATCATGTGCGAGTTAAATAAAATGCATAAGATGATTATGTAATAGAAGAATGTGTACCTTAAGAGTGTGCAATCCTTAGATGACAAGACAAAAAAAAAAAAGTTGTCCAAAATTGATTAAAATCTTTCACAAAGGATAATCTTGTATACCCCTTGTATAGTTAGAACATTTGTCTTGTACAGTTAGAACATTTGCTTTGTCCAATTAAACATTTACCTTGTACAATTAGTATAACACCTTTATACAATGGTGCAAATTTTATCCATAAGCATACAATATGTGCCGTATATGATGTATGAACCATGTTTCCAATGGTTTGATTTAAAAAATGATATAAAACGTAAAAACAAATTTTTTTCATAAACATCATTATTAAGGGAAGTATTTGAATTGTTATATGCGAGTTAAATAAAGTACATGAAATAAAAGAATTTGTGGTAGGAGAACGTATAATCCTTAGATGACAAGAAAAAAAAAGTTCAAAATGTACAGTTTTGTACACCCCTTGTACAATTAGTGTAATAACATTGTATAATGGTATAAATTTCATATATATGTATAAATTATATCCACATGAGTGTGTAAACTATGTTCCCAATAGTTTGACATTTAAAATGATTAAAACAAATAAAACGTTATTTTATTTTATTTTCAATGCAAAATGTAATTAAAAACAAGACAAAGAAATTACTTAAAAGCTATTATTTAAGCCAAGTTTATTTATTTATTTCATTTTTTTTTTGGAAATAAAGAAAAGAAAAAAAAATTATTTAAACATAAGAAATATGAATATAAGATCAGTTAGAAAATACCAAATTTATTTATTTATTTCATTTTATTTTTGGAATTAAAGAAAAATAAATAAAAAATTTATTTAACCATAAAAAATATTGATATAAGATATGTTAAAAATTAGAAATAACCCCAAATTTATTTACTTATTTCATTTTATTTATTTAAATTAGAAAGTAATTTATTTTAATAAATTAAAATGTGCACAATTGATTTATTACTTTGTTAATTATGGATATATTAAAATTTTCTATTAGACAAAAAATAAATAAAGAAAATAAAATTAAAAAGAGTAATAAATATATATAATTTAGTTATTTAATTATTTTTCATGTAAAAGATAGTCCCACAAAAAACACATAATTGATCAATTTCTTTGTTTAATTGTAAACATACTATTTTTTTTATTTATTAAAATAACTAATAGAAAAAAATAAAAATGGATAATCAATGAATGAAATTTAATTCCTTTTATTATTTTCATATAAAAATAGTACTAAACAAGGTTTCAATTTTTATTTTTAAAAATAGTTTTCATTTTTTAATTAAATGTTTTTTCAAAAAGAGAATATAAAAAATATAAATCATATTACCATTTTTTTAGAAAGTATTTTTTAAAATAGTTTTTGAACATAATTTTTCTTTATTTATAATTTAAAATAGAAAACAATGTTGATTTTCAATTATTTATAAAAAAAATTTTAAAAATGAAAAATCTAAATTGTTAAAATAGAATTATTATGGTTGTATGAATAATGGTGCAATAAAAACAAAAAAAGCTTATGTGAAAAGTCATTGGGTATTTTAGTCTATTACTATTTTATATCCTTAAAAGGTAGTATATAGAAATTTGAAGGATATATTGGTCTTTTAACCTCTTATATCATTTCCATCAATTATGGAAGTTATATGGACCAAATGTTAATTTTTGAGCCCAGTCGGGCCCAAAACACAATTCTCCCAATAATCAAATATCATAATATTATTATGAAATAATATTTGATGTAATTTAATAATAAATGTATACTTATAAAATTCATATTTTTATTGATACATACGATATTTCAATTCCATAAGCATTACAGGTTCCTAGATCATCCGAATTTTTTGAGTCTTTCACTGTGTGTGGAGCATTCCATCCAATATGAGGTACACTAAAACTACTAGATAAGTCAAAATGGCCAATAACACCAGGTCCCAAGCCAAAACCTCTTATCGATCCATTTTCCATTTGTCCATTGTATCAAAGAATGACTAGCATAAGGGAGTAGATGATGAATGGGATGCACAAAATAGAGCACAAATGAAAGAAACAGAAAGCAACAGAAAAATATTGTACTAAGCCACGTTTCATGTTATAATCAATGGGCTTAAACTTAGGTGAGTGAATCCGAATGGATTTTAAACAAGAACATAGGTATTACTCAAACATTTTATAGGAAAGCTAACAGAGACAAATCATGCTCAACAGAACTAAAGGAAATGAGACATAAATCAACTATAGCCAAATCATAGCAACCAAGAGATCAATAACAAGTGTGCGGCCTATGATTATCCATACCCAAACCAACAATGAACAATACTCAAAATCAACAATTATAGAAAAGAGAAGCAAAGAAATCTATAGTTGCCATACTTGAAGTGCTCTTTTGGTCCCCCAAAGATCGGTAGGCTTTCCTCCTCCTCCTTGCTTGATAAGTAGAGTAAATAACATAAATAATATTGTATTGTGGTTACATTCAATTTCTGGTTGTTTGATCCTAATAGGACCACGTGTACAGGTTGTTCCCATATATTGCTTGTATTTATCTCATTGTAACAGAGACAAGATTTATACCAGAATTATTTTCTCCTCTCGCCTTCTTCTTCTTCTTCTTTTTCTCCTCCAACTTAAAGTTTTTTTTGGTATCAAAGCCATCCATGGCTTCACCTGGTCTTACCACCGATACTGATAACACATCTGTGTCTACCCTTGCTCTAATGACTTACCGAAATACCCAAACCATAGAGCCAACCCAAAACCAACTCGTTGGTACACAATCTGTTCTTCCACCATTACCAAATCTTCATTCCTTGAATCAATCTCTTACTATGAAGCTTGATGAGGACAACTATCTCATTTGGAAAAATCAACTACTCAATGTTATTATTGCAAATGGATTGGAAGATTTCATCGATGGGTCTCGTTCTTGTCCAACTAGATTTCTCGATTCTCAAATGCAAATCGTTAATCCAGACTTCGCTACTTGGCCTCGCTTTAATCGGCTTATTATGAGCTAGACTTATGTCTTTTTGACTGAAATGATGCCATCTCAAATTGTTAGCCATTCAACTGCTCTGGAGATTGGGAATGCCCTCAACCAGATCTACTTTCTTGCTTCCATGGCTCGTTTGACTGAGATTCATACTAAGATACAAAACTTAAGGAAATGAGGAATGACCACAATGGAATATATTAAAAAACTGAAGCATCTTTACAACACTCTTGCCGCCATAGGTGAGCCTGTTTCATACACAAATCATCTTCTTTACCTGTTTGGGGTTCTTGACCGTACCTATAATCTGTTTGTTACCTCGATAATCAATTGACTTGATAAACCAAGCATTGAGGAGAGACATGGTCTGTTGCTTATTTATGAGTTCAGGACTGGACTCACAAAACTCAGATGACCAATTGAGTTCTCTTCAAGCCAACTTGTCTCAACTCAACTTGATCAAAAAACCTTTCAAACCTAATTCTCCATACTCTGGACTGGTAAATTTCCTAACCAGAACAGATATTTACCTACCTAACCTGGTATCCTTAGCAAGGCCTCAGGCACCTCCCCTTCATCCTGTTTTGCACCTGCCACTCAATCCACCCCAAACAAGTCTAAACCTCAATGCCAAATCTGTGGAAAACTTGGCCATATAGCCAACATTTGTTATCATAGGACAAATCTCAATTTCCAACCTGCCCAACATCTTCCCAAGAACTTCAACACCTTCTCTTTTCTGAAAACCAAGGCCACCAATCCTCCAATATTCAACATGATGTTTAGCAACATTGTTATTGCAAACTCTAAGGCTGATAATAGCTAGTACTTGGACTCAAGAGCAACTCATCATTTCACATGAGACTACTCCAAGTTGACCTTAACAACACCATTCATAGGGTCAAATCAAGTGACAATTGGGGATGGTAAGAAAATTTCAATTTCTCACCTTGGATATGCTGCTCTACCAAGTTCTTCACATTCTCTTCTACTCAATCACATATATCACACGTCTATCATTTCAAATAATCTTATTAGTGTGTCTAAATTGTGTAGAGACTATAAGGCCTTTGTTCAATTTCACCTTGATTATTTTCTTGTGAAGGATCATGGCACACACAATATCCTCCTCCAAGGACACATTAATTGTGGCCTCTACAAAGTCTGCTCACCACCATCCTTCTCAATACATTCCATTTTACCTTCCAGCTTTAAAGCCCTCATTATTCAAACCAAAGATACCGATATCTGACATAGGCATTTGGGGCATCCAGCTTTAGCTATAGTTTATAAAGTTTTTTATATTTGTAATATTTAGAAACCAAGAGCTTCCAACTTCCATTTGTAATTCATGTCAATTTGCTAAGAGTCATAGGCTTTCTTTTCATTTGTCTCAATCTCAGGCTGTAAGATCTTTTGCATTAATATATACAGATCTTTGGGGTGCTTCACCTGTTCCTTCTATTACTAGTGTTAAATGCTTCTTATTATTCATTGATGATCATACCAGGTTTACTTGGCTTTACTTGCTTAACACCAAAGATGAGGCTTCTTTCATGTTTCTTAAATTCTAAGCTATGGTTTAAACTCAATTCAATGCTACAATTCAATTTGTTCAATTTGATTGGGGTGGGAAATATAGGCCTCTCTCCAAATTTCTTGAGTCTCAAGGTATCTTCCATAGAATTTCATGTCCATATACCCCACAACAAAATGGTAGGGTAGAAAGAAAAAATTGCCATGTGGTTGAAATGGGATTGTCTCACGTAGCTCATGCTTATGTCTCTTGGTTTATCAATAGGCTGCCAACTCCAATTCTAGCTCATAAATCTCCCTGCCATCTTCTCTATCACACACCACCATCTTACTCACATCTCAAAAATTTTGGTTGCTCTTGTTTTCCTTTTTAATGACCTTTCAATGATAACAAGCTGCAATTTTGGTCCTGTGAATGTGTCTTCATCGGTTATAGTTCACAACATAAAGGCTATTTATGTCTTGATCACACCTCAGGCAGAATTTATATTTCTAGGCATGTTGTGTTCAATGAACTCTGTTTTTCCTTCTCTAATATTCAATCACCTTCTCTTTGTACAACTTGTTCACCTTCTCCTATCACTATTCCCATTCTTCCTTCCTTAACTACTCATATTTCCCCTTTCGTCTCAAACTTTACACCTACTCCCTCATCTTCTTCTTCTTCCTTACCTTCCTCCTCTTCCATATCTCTCCGTTTGTACCACCTCCTGATTCACCCACTATGCCACCTCTCTTCCTCTACCATCATAACCTTCTACCTCTTCCACCCTCTTGGTAAAGGACTTGCATATCTCTCTAGAGAAAACCAGACCACCAACTCACAATGATCACCTCATGGTGACAAGGTCAAAGTCTTGAATTTACAAGCCTAAGCTACTTTTGAGCACTCTTATAGGACCTCAGGTTAAACCATCTACTTACAGCTAGGCTGTCAAACATACTCAATGGCAACAAGCTATGCAATTTGAATATGATGCTTTGATTAAGAACAAGACTTAGCCCTTGGTTCCTTCTCCTGCTCATGGTAAAGTCATTGGTTGTAAGTGGGTATACAAGCTTAAATTGAAAGTTGATTATAGTATTGATCGATATAAAGCTTGTTTGGTAGCTAAAGGCTATCACCAAACAGCTGGCTTGGATTTTTTTGAAACCTTTAGCTTGGTTGTCAAGCTTGTTACCATCCATGTAGTTTTCACCTTTGCCATCTCTCAAAATTGGCCTATCTAACAGTTAGATATCTAAAATGCGTTTCTACTTAGTGACCTTACTAAAGAAGTTTTTATGATGTAACCACCAGATTTTGTTCAACCTGAATTCCTCAATCATGTGTAAATTGGAGAAATCACTCTATGGTCTCAAACGATCTCCCTATGCCTGGTTCACCAAACTAAGCCATGCCCTTTCTCAATGGGGCTTCACTAGTTCTCTTGCAGATTCTTCCTTGTTCATCTAAAAGTCAGGTTCTATTTTTCTTGTCATACTCATCTATGTTGATGATATCACTGTCATGGGCACTCGTTCTGAGCCTATTTCCCAGCTCATCCTTTCACTTGGTCATCATTTTGCCATTAAAGATTTGGGACCTCTTCACTATTTCTTAGGCATAGAGGTGCATCGTTATGCTTCTGGTCTACATTTCAATCAGCATAAGTACATCACAAATCTTCTTGCCCGCACCTCCATGACTAATTCTAAGCCGTTTCCTTCCCCTATGGCTTCTGGTTTTGCTCTATCCATTCATGATGGAACTTCTCTTGAAGATGGCACTGCATACAGAAGTGTAGTTGGGGCACTTTAGTATTGCACATTAACAAGGCTTGATATTTCCTTTGTTGCAAACAAAGTTTGCCAATTTATGCATTCTCCTTCTGACGTTCATTGACAGGCTGTAAAACGCATTTTACGCTATCTGAAAGGGACTTCTCATTATGGCCTTTCAGTCCAAGCCACTCCAGATTACAATTTAACATGTTTTACTAATGCTGACTATGCTTCCAGCCTTGATGATCGTTGAAGTACAAGCGACTGCTGTGTGTTTATGAGCTCTAACCTCATCTCCTGGTCTTCTACAAAGCAAAAGGTTGTATCTCGTTCCACTGCTGAGTCTTGAGTACAGGGTTGTTGCAAATGGTGCTGCAGAATTGAGTTGGATTGGCTCTTTTTTTCGAGAACTCAACATTGCCACCAGCTCTATTCCTTGCCTCTGCTGTGACAACATTAGTGCCAACTATATGACTGTCAATCCAGTCTTTCATGGTCGAACAAAGCACATCAAGATTGACTTTCATTTTGTTCGGGAAAAGGTGTTTCACAAAACTCTTGTTGTGCGTTATACTCCATCTACTGATCAGCTTGCTGATTGTCTCACCATAGAACTTCCAGTTCAACGATTTCTTCATTTTCGAAACAAACTCACAGTCC
This sequence comes from Vitis hybrid cultivar, assembly GCA_022058775.1. NCBI lineage: Eukaryota > Viridiplantae > Streptophyta > Magnoliopsida > Vitales > Vitaceae > Vitis > Vitis hybrid cultivar. The sequence continues at coordinate 37,411 of JAJJMF010027891.1, read as the reverse complement.
TTACTAGGCCTTTGAGATTGCAGGGGGCTGATAAGCAGAGTAAATAACACAAATAATATTGTATTTTGGTTACATTCAGTTTCTGGTTGTTTTATCCTAATAGGGCCATGTGTATAGGTTGTTCCCATGTATTCCTCTGTATTTATCTCACTGTAACAGAGACAAGAAATAGACCAGAATTATTTTCTTCCTCATCTGTTTTCCTTTCTTGCATTCTTATTCTTCTTCTTCTCCTTCTCCTTCTTCTCCTCCAGCTTAAAGTTTTTCTTTGCTACTCACAACTCGCCTCCTACAGCTCTTCCCTCTACTCCAACTCACTCTATCAAGTTTTCTGGTCCTTCTTTCTCTGTTTTCTCAGCCTCTCTATTCAGCTTCTCCTTGGTTTCTTGCCTTTCTTCTCACCCCAGCAGGAAGGAATCCCACTATTACCTCTCTCTCCCCTTCACTGTTTTGCAAAACCTTCCTGCCCACCTTGTCTGCCACACCTCCAAAACATGCTCCAATAAAAAGAAATCTGAATATATATATATATATATATATATATATATATTTTAATTGTTGAAAGAAAGATGCCCAAAAACATGCTATTTCCCGGCAGCTGCCTAAGTAAAGGTGCATCTCGAAAGAGCAAAATGTTGGTCTACATGAGGAAAAGGCAAAAAGACAAAAAAAAAAAAGAAAAAAAAAGAAGAAGAGGAAAATCAAACATAAATTTAAATTAAAACGATTTTTTTTTGCATCATTTGTTTTAAATTTTATTTTATATATGAAGAACAAAATTTAAAACAATTTTTATTATATTTGATTTTTCTTGGTACTCCCCGAAATAACTGGAGAGATTGAAAATTTTTCCTATTTTTTCTATATTAAAAATATGAAAAAAATAAGTTTATAAGAACATTTCAAAAATATATTGAGTTTAAGCCTTTGAAATTTTGAGAAAAAGTAGGAGAGAAAGGTAGTAATGGAAAATTTTGGAAAGTAAAACAGTAAAAGTGAAGGAAAAAAATAGATTTAAATTTAATTAGATTTTTTATATTTTTTTTTCATTTTTTTTCTCTTATATAAAAAGGGAAGAATTTGAAAATATGTAAGTTTTTTTTTAAAAAAATTATTATATTTTTTTATTTTATTTTATTTTTCATGATAACTTAAATAAAACATCTTAACTTCTTTAATATTTTTTTTTAAGTACTTTTCTATGATGCAAATATAATACAAGGGTCATTAGAATTTTGAAAAGTATAAACTTGACATTTTTCTCATTTTTTTTCCACTTAAGTTTCACCTTTTTCTTAAAAATGGAGAAATTAAAATGTCTTAAGTTTCTAATAATTTTCAACATGTTTTACTTTCCTTCATATTGTTATTATCTTAAATTAAATAATAATTATAAATTCCTTCCTATTTTTTTTATCTTCCTTTTCGCTTGAAGCAATACAAAAAAGTGGGACTGACAGAGTTTTGGACAAAAAATAATTTATTTGAAAAAAGAAATCCATAAAATAAATTCCCTCCTAAAATAATTTTTAAACTAGCACTTCTCATCCTTGTACAATCCATGTCACAAAACCGTAATTACCAACTATGACATTAACTAACTAAGGTTTTTTTGAATATTTTTTAAAATGGCCAAAATTGTAGTTTTCAACTAATGTAATTACGGTTTTGAAGATTTTACTAACTATAGTTTGATGTTTAAAAAAAAATTCAAATTATAATTTTATGTTCAAAAAAATTCAAAAGTATAGTGTGGACCCTGCATTTCGGCTCATGCGTTTTCCACCCGATAGTGAGCTCAATTTTTGTTTCGAAAAATGATTTTTTATTTGATTAAGAGAAATGACTTGGAGTCACCACTTATTTTTGTTTTATTTTTAAAAGGGTAAACAAAATAAGAAAGAAAACCCTTAGTGCAACTCCTCATTTTGGAAAAGGTGATCTACGAGAAACCGGATCGGGCTCGAGGGTCAGGTTACTTATCGGGAAGGTACGGTAAAAGACCATAACACCCCTCTAAGTCCCTAAAATTGGGTCTCTACTAATGAAATGAAGCTGGCGTGGTAATTGATGAGTAAAGTCAATGGATGCCTAAGTCAAATCATGCATATGAGAATCGGAACATGCGTAGAGAATGATCAGGATGAAAGTGTATGCGTACCTAGGCCACGAGCCAGAATGCGCTATCAAGAAACGGGGTTAGGTCACAATTAATGAATACGGAATATAGCTCATGCATATTGAAGTGCAAAATGAAGATCAAACAAAATATATTAAGTGCAACAGTTGACAATCGAAAGGGATCAAACATCGGGCCCCCACTAAAGCCCAATTTATGGTTCATGCATTAGTCTTACAAATTTCGTGTTGTACAATTACGAAGAATTCATTTTTGCTTACGTAGAATTAAGAAGATTGGAAGATTATTAAAAAAACCGAAATGGAATTAAAACTATTCGAGTGAAAACGGGATTCTTGGAGTTTATTTGAAAATTGGAGTCTTGGGAATCAAATTTAAAATACTAGAGCTTCGGTAATTAATATGAAATTTGTCAAAGAAAATGAGAAATGAACTTTAGGGAATTAAACTGCAAGGATATAGATTTTGAATAATAATAATAACAATAATAAGAAATGAACTTCAGGAAATTGAATTGCTAGAATATAGATTTTTAATAATAATAATAATAATAATAAGAAATGAACTTTAGGAAATTAAATTGCGAGGATATAGATTTTAATGATAATAATGACAATGATAATAATAATAATAATAATAATAATAATAATAATAATAAATGAACTTCAGGAAATCGAACGGCTAAAGTATAG